>QLPN01004275.1:0-65513 GCA_003314395.1 Albatrellus ellisii | reverse complement strand
CCCCCCCCCCAGTCTAAAAGGACCAGACGCCTCTGTGGCAATTGTTGAAGGGGGGCAACGCGCACGCACCGGATTCACCCCATCGACCCCCAATGTGGTATTCCATACACACCAAAATCATTATTCGGGCGTTCCTATAGTGCGCCTTACTCAATGCGAACCGCTGTGGTTCATACTGGCTACACATCCCTGTGTTCATACCTGCGGCACCACGGATTCCCCCCGCCACATCCTCCTCGACTGCGATGCCTTCAGCCAATGGGTGGTCTGCAGCCTTGCTGAATGCCTCTAGCCTTCTGGCCGCTTCGTCCACCGCAAGAAACTATGTTTATTACATAAGTGAGCCTAGTACTCGGCCAGTATCAAATAGATGATGTCCATGCAGCCCCAATTAAATGATGATGTAAAGCAATGAGAAGCTGGATAGCTTGCGAAACGCCGCGAGTTGACAGATTGCCCCGCGCTACCCAGTGGCGATGCCTCGGTCATGTGGGGAATCGAACCGTCACTGCGGGGATTCATTTTTCTGGCACGGACCAAGCAGACCAGCGGCATTCAAGGTAAGCCGCTTCCGGACCTTCAGATGTGCTATGCAGATGACGTGTCACTGGTCAAACAGTATCGCTTTTTTCCGCGCCTCCACACATACTGTCATTTGGGAGGACATGCATTGGTAGAATAACTATGACAGTCTAACCAAAACGCCCACATGACGGGTATCATCTCCTGCATGTCACGAAGCGTGGACAGAGCACATGGGCTGCAAACATTTTATCAAACTTCATTTATAGATATCCGTGCCAACAATCGAAGGCCCTCGATATGGTCCGGAAGGTCCAGGATTAGTACAATGGTATGAAGACGATCTGTGAATTTGGATTTGCAATTGCTACGGCATTCCTGCGAGGGGCAACATATAGAAGGCCGATGTTTGTTCTCAACTTGCTTGCATTTTCACTTTGTGCCTTGATCCCTTCACCTCGAGGTTCGCGTAAGGAATACACAGCTAGAATACTGCTGCGAGTTGCAACCCAGCCGAATGTCAAAGAATCGAAACGGCTTTGAATTTCGAACTAGCATAGGGTGTATGAAGGAGGCTCCGAACTACAAGCAAGTTACGCAGCTGTGCCTAATAGGTTTGGATGCACTCCTTCTCTTTTTACTCTTGTGCACTCGTCCCTGAACTATGGTACCAAATATCCACGTCCCCCTTCTTTTCTCGCCCACAGAGAGCAGATCATCGGACTTCCCCTTTTCCTTCGCATCGTGTCGGGACCAGACGCTTGCAAAGTCATGATCATTTGTCGGTTACTGTATGTGCGCTGGCGTACGAAGGGGCACGCTGCTGGAGGCAGGTGGCAGGGATTACATTGGCGCACTGTATATGTCTTGGATGGGGTAGGTCTCCGTCCTAATAGACAATAATTGAATCTAAAAATAAAAATAAAAATAAAATGAGGGAGACTGGTTGCCAACTCATTTTTGCCCCAGGCCGGGACGGGCGCACCGCCCGTGCCGTCTGCAACCCGGCAATATCTTATCCTTTCAGTAATGTATTGTTTATGAACCCGGGCCGTTTTAGAAAATACTGGTATTGTGATAGCCGGCGCAATGAAGCACAACGTGCACAATGCATCAACCAATAAGTCTGCATAAACCCTTTGTGCGGACGAACAGGACCCCCAGCTGTAAGTTGAAAGGGGACTCGGCCCAGATCCGCATGTGGCCCCAAATGCTGCTTCAAGTGCGATAGACGGACGGCGTGCCTGGTTGGCATTGACCATCGATGATATGCGGACACTTTTCAATCAGTGCAGCACAAGACTAGCATAGTTGCATCCATTGTCCTTTTTCAAAAAAATTACTAAGTGCGACAGAATTTTTCAAAAAAGGGGTCGGGAGTGATTTGTTTGAGTCAAGGGCATATTCTATCCACCATGCTACATCAAAAAGTTGGGTGTCTTGGTGTATGAAGAAGACTATCATCTCGGCGGCGGGGGGTCCTACCTGACGGGCGGACCGGAATTTAGCCGTCTTGGGATGTCACCATTATAGGCATGTGATGCAGGAGTCCTAATTAGACCCATAAGGAAAATATGGGAAATCATCCAGTGTAGGTGGACCGCGAAGGAAAGCATATTGAACACCTAAGCTTGGCGATCCCCACCGTCGTAGTACTTGGTGACAGTAGTAGTGCAGACTTTATTAAGTATACTGTCAATTCATTGGTAGTCACAGTGTACGTGTTAGATGCCACGTAACAATTACTAGCTGGGACGCGGTCCGCGTGTCCGAGTCATTGCTTGTGGTTCATGCAGCATGTAGCATGGTTTCTTTCGAGTTTGAGCCCAAAAAAGGCCATAGATTCCGTAGACCCTGCTCAAGAAGCCTTAACAACGACCTGCCATCGCCTGGACTTCAACGTACTTTGTACAGGTATCCGGTTTGACGTCTGTGCATTAAAAATCGAGAATCATGTCACAAAGGTCAGGGAAGTGAGATGTCGAGCATAAGCTTAGGTGGTGTAACAAAGGAATGCTGTCTTCTGCGGTTGAGACCCCTTGGATATACCTATTCTCCCTGTACACGCATGTTGACAATCTTGATTCGAGCGCGGACAGAAACGCCGCGGTGCTCCGTGTGCATATTGGATCTGAATATTATTCCTGATATGCGAACTCTCTGAATCTTGTCGGATTTGGGCTGAAATCTATACTCCTGCTATTAATGCTTGCACATTCTGCAAAGTTATACCAGCAGGGGACAGAGTGGAGAATATATGATGCAGTAAGATCGAACAAGTAATCTTTTTCCTTCTCCGGCTCAGGACGCTTGGGGTATGAGTTGAACACCTCTTTACAGCAGAAGAGCCCGTTGTGTCGGTGTGATCCGTGTGGTTCCCTGGATGTCATCTGGTGGCTTTGATGAGGAATTGGATGTCGGATGGCCTCGGGGCTCCTGATTTAGATTTGTCTGGACAACGCGAATGGCCCCGGTTCTCGAAGCAGTCTCGCAAAAGATATTACGGTAATAATGCATAACACAGGATATTTACCAAACATTTCCATGGAACAGGCTCTTGACTAGTCGGAGCCCTTTTCCTCAGATGGGAGAGATTTTGGCGTGCGTCAAGCCGTCAATAATGTGGTCTAGCTTCGCGAATTTGATCAAAGCATACTGGTTGAGCTAAGTTGCTCTGCCCCCACTATCGCATGGAAACCAGTCGAAATCATATCCCCCCAGCTTCAAGTCGGGACGGCCAGATGTCCGGGTAACTCAAATACAAATGCAGAACGACTGTCTTCTGCTGAGGTCGGCCACGGAGAATGGCGCTTGGCCAGAAGGGAGACGCCAGTATGTTCCGACGCTGACGGCCTCCACGGGCAAAAATATGTCCGAACCGCCAAGCTGGGTGGACACTGATGGGTCTTCTAAAGTTAGCCGGTAGGAGCAAGGGTGGAGGCAGAAAAACGAGGCTCGCCACATAGAAAACAGTTGGAATCGATGATCAAACCCAATATTAATGTTACCGCTAACGATAGGTACGGTCTTGTAGGGACAGTAGTGGCTGCAGGAGTGCGTGATCGTTGCCCATCTGACTGAGATTTGACTTGTCCCTAATCGATAACATTTGTCATCGACCTCAAACACTCATTTGTCATCGGGCCCCCGTTTCATGAGCGTCAGCGACGCTTGCCTGTTGTTTACATTTTGTATTGATGGATAGTGCTTTTCTTAAAAAAATCTCGTGATCGAATATCCTGATATGCTACAGATCGCACTGGAGAGCGCATATCGCGCCCAATATCTGTCCGTCAAGCTCAAACTCTGGATTACCTTACCGTAAATAAAGTGGAACTTCCACATCCACCGTAAATTAGGATGCGGATCCTCTAGTACCAAATTCAAATTTCAGCATGGCAGTTTCTTAAAAACCGATAGTCTGTCGATAGTACAGTTGCTTCATCTCCGTCAGTATTGTGAAAAGGTTTCTCCCCGCCACTTTGGATTAAAGGATGGAGGCCAGCGCTCAGCACAGGATGATGATCACATGCAAGTAGTATGCAAATTCGTGTGACGAAGAAAATCATGTGGCGGGAAGTGTTCGGGGCCCTCTGGGACAAGATCCGAAGGAGATCTGATCAGGAAAGGAAGGTCACACATGAGCTTCGTTTACGACGCAACGTTGTCCCGTCTTGAGCTAGTACCAGAATCCTACCCTCGCTTGTCAAGTCAAACATGCTATCTCCCCGTCAGTATAAATACCCCTCTCATGTCTTTAATATCCCCTGCATTCCTTGTTCCCTCACCCCCGCCGTTTTTGTGAATTCCCCTTCAGAGGCATCTCTACGTTGCCATGCCAGGTGGTCCAGTTGCAGCTGGTGGGGGCCTCGGGCCCAGCGTTCCTAGAAATCCATGGCCAGGTATTGCCATGGTATGTCACCTTCCATCCCGTCGTGGCTCTTTTATGCTCGTGTTTTTATCTTTTTTAAAAATCTTTTTCTCCCTTTCTCTCTTTAGGCTACATTCGCATCGTTTGGTGGTATCCTATACGGCTATGATACTGGTACCATCAGTGGTCTGAAGGTCATGCCTGACTGGTTGAAGACTTTCGGTCATCCTGTCCCCGTGTCTGACACCTCCCCCAATGGTTACGGAATATCCAGCTCACAGGAATCTCTTGTCGTCTCTATTCTTTCTGCCGGGACTTTCTTCGGTGTGTATCATATCTGTTGCATTTCTATCCACCCCCTCACATCATCGTCACAGGCGCGCTTCTTGGTGCACCCATAGCCGACATCTTGGGTCGTAAGTCGGGTGTCGTCTTATCCTGCCTCGTGTTCTCCGTCGGGGTGGCCCTACAGACCGCTGCCACTAATTTTGCGCTCTTTATCGTCGGCCGCGTCTTCGCCGGTCTCGGTGTTGGCCTTGTTTCCACTCTTATCCCCATGTACCAGTCCGAGTGTTCGCCAAAGTGGATTCGCGGTGCGGTCGTCTCCGCGTATCAGTGGGCCATCACCATTGGTCTACTCCTTGCGTCCGTCATCAACAATGCGACCCAAAATCGCCCGAATCATTCTGCCTACCGTATTCCCATCGCGATGCAGTTCATCTGGGCTTTCGTCCTTGCACTCGGCATGGCCTTCCTTCCGGAGGTAAATGGATTTGTGGTCAATTTCAAGTTCCCCACAGACTGCTGACTGTTATTTGTCATTATCAGTCACCGCGTTGGCTCATTAAGCGTGGCAACGACGCTGCTGCTGCGAAGGCGTTCTCGCGTCTGACTTCAATACCCGAGCATGATCCTGAGATCGAAGCTGAGCTGGACGAGATCCGGGAGAACCTCAGAGCTGAGGAGGCTCATGGCAACACCACTTACCTAGACTGCTTCCGCCATGACGATACCCAGATCTTACTCCGTACACTAACAGGTATCTTCCTTCAGGCGTAAGTCATCGTCTATCTCAGTCTCGAGCTATGCAAGTTACCCTTGTGACTCACATGATCTCACAGATGGCAACAGTTGACCGGTATCAACTTCATCTTCTATTACGGCACCACATTCTTCAAGAACTCAGGTATCTCCAATGCGTTCCTCATCTCCGTTGCAACCAACATCGTCAATGTGTTCATGACCTTGCCTGGCATGTGGGGTGTTGAGCGGTTCGGTCGACGCCGTCTCCTACTCATTGGTGCAGTTGGCATGTGTGTCTGCGAATACCTAATCGCCATCATTGGTGTCACCATTTCTGTGAGCAACAAAGCGGGACAGCAGTCCCTTATTGCTCTTGTTTGCATCTACATCGCCTTCTTCGCGTCCACATGGGGTCCCATTGCCTGGGTCGTTACTGGCGAGATCTTCCCCCTCGCCATTCGTGCCAAGGCCATGTCTATGTCTGTCGCATCTAATTGGCTCTGGAACTTTGGTATCGGCTATGCTAGTACGTATCGTTGTATCTGTAGCTGCAAGCTTTAGAGCTTACTACGGTTCGTCTTGACTAGCCCCCTATCTCGTCAACACGGGTCCTGGTACTGCTGGCCTCCAGTCCAAGGTGTTCTTTATCTGGGGCTCCACTTGCTTCTGCTGTATTATCTTCACGTACTTCTGTATCCCTGAGGTATGTATCTTCGTGTCCTTGTTGATACATCACTGACAGCCACTCTTCCTGTAGACCAAGGGGCTTTCTCTCGAGCAGATTGACGTGCTCTACCAGAACACGAGTCCTGTCCGTTCCGTGGCATACCGCCGTCGCCTCCTGCAAGAGGGTAAGGAGCTCGGGAGCTCAACCATGCAGAAGCCGGGCGATGTTGAGCACGACGAGAAGGCTTAGGTGCTCTACGTAGAAGGTAACGGTATCCCTTGAACACTTCACGCTTTATTATGCTATATGGACTTCTTACTCCGTGCGATATGCAATGCATACCTGAGGGTCGAGGTGATCTACTTTCGGATGGTCTGCGCTAGCTTTCATGATCCGTTGTCGGCGGTGTAAATTAGGGGTGTCGAAGGCGGTGTTTTTGTGGCACTGGAGCTGCGCCTGCTCTGTACCACTTGTTTCATGTGTTAGCGACAATACTCCTATAACACATTGTGTACTTCCAACATACTAATCCCAATGCTACACTGACCTCTCTTCTGTGTCTGAGCTAATGGTATGGCCAAGCCATAAGTGAGTGCTATTGAGCATATTCTCTGACAGGGTGAAGCGACTGAACAATTAGTCACTTCTGCGTCACAACTGAGTAAATTCTGATTCTTTTGAAGCACAGCCCTCATTTAGTCTTTGTTAGAGCTAACTCACGCACTCACAAGGTGCAAGAACTTCTCGTAGAGTTGTAAGAGTGAGAACTAGTACACGAGAAACGTGACTCGCGGGAAAGCACGGGGGCGAGGGGCGGGCCGAATCTTCTCGAGCCGGAGATGTCTGAGACGCGACCGCACGAAAGCGCTAAGGTTTTGAGAAACAAAAGGGAAGAGTCGCGAAAAGGTACTGTGATGTAGAGTGAAGCAAGTTGAAGTTGCGAAGTGTGAGATGATCTCGCTGCTTGTCCAACGCGATAAGACGAGGCCCCATGCTTCGCACTCGCATGCCTGCTTAAGTTAGCCCTTGCAAGAAGCTCCCCGTCTCGCTGCGCTCGACTGCAGCCCTTTCATCAGCTAACGTCGATTACACGGCGAACTCACGCCATCCTTTACTGTGATTCCACTAGCAGGAACGCGTGTTAGCTATGATTTCCTATCGTGTCACGTCAACTTCTTCATCACTGGGATCTCCCTCGCCACTTACGTGTCCTGTGAACTGTTTCCACAGCAATCGCATCGCGTCGCAATGTTACAAATCCCCTCGGGAGTGGTCGTCGGCGGGTTCTGCACCTCACATGCATGACGACCTGATGGACGTGGGGGGATCCGGGGTACGACTGCATGATGGCCATAGTAAGAAGCATCAGCGTAAATGAGTGCCTCACCGTTCGAACTCATCAAGATGAGCATATCATACGTACAGCCTGGACCAGGTGGACTGCGTTCGGGTGACCCGGCTCTCCCCGCGAAACACTGTGGTACGATCAGTCTTCCAAGTTGCCCTCTTGCTGCAGCATGTCGTTTCAGGTGTAAAGGCACAGTGCGTAGCACTATCTGCCAGTGTTGCACCTTGTACTCTACTGCAACCACCCCTCTGGAGTGATCTCCACCTCTTGAACGATGGCGGGACTTTGCCGATGACTCGGACGGAACGCGAAGAATGACGGTGGCCTGGGAGGCCCGGGTGCAGACACCATGCGTGATAGGGGCGTAGTTTCCTCGACGTCGTGCGCATTGTGCTGTTGTGCGTACATAATCTACAGGCATCTCGCAATCACCCGTCGCAAGCGAATGCCTCCTACACGGCGGGCGTATACGTAGTGCGGGCGTAGTGCGGGCGTAGTGCGGGCGTGCGGAGTGCAGGCGTCACCGCGGATACTCTGGTCCACAATAGCACTTTCGGTTTCGTCGGGATTGATCAGATAAAGTAAGACGAAGGCAACATCGATCGTACAGTAAACACGGAAGCAGACCCAGCACCTAATGTACACCTCACTATGCCAATCGCGCTCACCCCTACAAGCGCTCTGCAGACGACCCTTCCATGCTTGCGTACGCTCCCGCATAACACCCACTGATCGCTTCTATCGTACAATACTCACGATTTCATACATCACACAGCGTCTATCCAGATTACCGTCCGTCCCACAAGAATTAAATTACGCATGGGGTTGCTGGACCCCAACGAGTGCCTCCAGCACCACTTTCACGCCCCACGCACCCGGGTCTGGGATGCGATTGCGCCGCAGAACATCGCCTTCAATGTAGGCGCTGCGCCCGGCTTTAGCATCGATATCGCGCGTGTGCTCTGCGGCAGCGGCCGCACGGACGACGGCCCCGCGCACATCATCTGTTGACACCATGCGCGTCAACACGTGGCAATCTCAAAGGAGGATGGTAACGCACTTGGATTGCTCGAAAACGCGTCCACGAATGCTTGGAGAGAATCAACGACCGTGCGCGATGGAGGGCGCGCAAGTGTGTAAGTGTACAGCTTCTCCAGCGCTGCTGACGTCGCACGTGCCCAGTCACTGTTCGTCAGGACGCTGCTCTTTCCAGCTGTCACCGTCGTCATTTCCTGTGCCAGTGCAGAGAAAAAAATTCTGTTGTGGTGATCGTGCGGTCAATTGGATGGTCATTTGGAGGAGATGCAAGATAAGGATAAGGGGTGGCACGTACGAGTACAATGCGCCACTTGTGCCACCCATCTTCTCGGCTGCAAGCTGCGATATAACGATAGCAGAGCCAACAACATCTTCACCGCTGATGGTGCCCTTACGCAGGCCCTCTAACACAGCTATATAAAACATCCAATGCGTGAGCAACTCGAACCATTCATTGGTGGATGTTGGCGTAGCCGCTTAAGGTGGCGTACCATGAGCTCCTGCTTGCAGTGTCAGACCGCAGTCGCCGTCGCCAGTAATATTGTCCATGCTAGTGATTTCGCCTTCCGCCGCGTCGAGGGCATGACAAGCGTGCTCCACAGCTGCAGCGAACGCCGCAGGCTCTGCCGCGCGCACCTTCGTCGCACTTGCACCTGATTTCACCGCAGCAGCAGGCGGTAGAGCGTTTTGTGTCGCGAAGGTAGAAGCTGGTCGTGCTCCTGATGACGATATCCAACCCGGTGCAGAAGTAGGCGCGTCAAGAAGGCGGAGGAGAACATCCTTGGACAGTACAGTGCCGGACTTGAACGGTAGAAGAAGGAGCGTGATGGAGAAGCCAGGCATGGCCAAACTAGTCTGTACATACGACCATCAAAAAGGATCAAAATGAGGCGCCTTGGCCATGATATACCGGAGCCGTCAATGGAACAACGATGAGATACACACCATGAAAGTACCACTCAAAACCCGCTCAACACGGACGTGTCTCCCCGAGAGACCTTTCTCAACTTCACGCACAATAGCACCAAGCTCGAGCTCGCTAACACCACCAAGATTGTTGACCATAAGAACGACTTCATCGTCATTGCCAGTGAGAGGGAGATAGGAGCGCTCGGGATCGATAGTGGTCAACAGAAGGTCGAGGAGCTGCTGAACAAGACCGTGGAGAGAAGGCACAGGTGACACCCGCTTGTTACCTGGCTCATTGTGTATGCCCATGCCAATCTCGATCTCATCGTCCCTGAGGTAAGACTGGGCAGCTGCTGTTCCAGGCACCTGTCTCATGACAAAAAAATTAGACAGGCATAGAACAAAAGAGGAACATGTTCACATGGCAATGCTCAAGACCTACACCGACTGTTGCAATATGTCCTGCAACCCATTCAGCGATACTGTAAACCTCGTCTAGTGTTGCACCCGTATTTGCTAAAGCGCCTGCTACTTTGTACACCAGGACGGTGCCAGCAAGACCGCTGTTGGTAAAGTGTCGATTTAAGAGATGTCGCAATAAGAAAGAATAAAATGATATGAACCGGCGTCCAACTATCCTGCCTTGTGTCCTTCCGACAGCGACATCATCGCCAACCACGAGGAACTTAACGCGATCTGCCTTTGCAGGGAATTCTGCCGCGAATTGCTCTTTTGCAAGACCAAAGTTGAGCACGTCGCCAGTGTAGTTCCTTTCAACATTATCCTCGATTCAGTAATAAGATGGGGAGGTTAGCTGGACATACTTGACAATGATGAGAGTCCTATGATGGCCCACAGCGATCAGTTCACAGGTGGGATGCCAATGAAACATAGAGCTAACCCTTTGTCGTTGTCAGTGAGTTCAATGCCACGACGGACCTGAGTAGGACCGGGGGAAGCGAAGATATTTCCGCAGATAGCAGCTGAGATGCGAGGGCTATATTATGACAGAGTAATCTTTTGTTGTCCCAACGTACCACTCAGCATGCCACTGCCTTGAGAGCGATCGCCAATCTGAGTCGGGTGACTGAAGAGGATGCTGGGGCCACTAGCACTCACCAACGAAACCAGAGTGGGAAGGCTCGTGTCCCGAGCCTCCGCCACAGATCAGGGCAACCTTGGAGCGATCAGACTTTGCAAGATACACAACTATGCGCATGGGATGTGCCTGGAGATCAGAAAGCAGCGGCAGATAAGACGGAGGACACACCCTTTTGAGCGGCATCGAGACTCAGCTGGGGGTTGATCGTGCAGAGACCTTCGAGGGACTCGAGCACGAGGGAGGAGGAAGCGTTCAAAAAGTGCTTTTCTAGATGAGGGATAGAACATAACGGGCTGGAGAGAGATGGAAAGACATACGTTGGATACCCATGCTGGATGCTGGTGGGTGGGAGACGGCGCACAGGTGAGCGCGATGATGTACAGCACGTGATCGTGAGAAGGAGCTTCCTGGTGGACTGATGAAGGACTCGGAAGAAGAGGCGAAAACTAGTAGAACAGAGGCAGTCGACGATGCGGGGCGCATACAATTCTCCGTCGCTGTCTCTCGACTCGGCTAGCCGGAAACGACAGCGGTCGTTGTCGATGGATTCCGCCACTTCCACTTCTTCTCCAAAACGCTCTGCCTCCGAGGACCCTGCATTCCAAGATTCTGCTCGTACCCATAGTCCTCGGCCTGCCAACGACTTGTCCTCTCTGTCTCTCCACGATCCCTCCTCCTCAGAAATATACGCTTATATGCTCTCTCAGGGCGAGCTGGAAATCCCTGTTACCATATCCCTCGATTCTCCTCCAGATCCTCCCCCCGCCTTGTCCCCTCAGCAAAAGCTCACGTTCATCGACTCCGCCAGAAACACCGCTCTACGCGTTGGCGACTTCTGGTTCCTCCTCTCCACTTCCTGGTTCCGTCGATGCCAGAAAGCCTTGTCTGGTGAGCCAGACAAAGATGGCCCTCTTGACGAGAAAGACATCGGTGCCGTCGACAACTCGTCTTTAGTCGATGCCGATGGCCACCTTCTGCCCAGCTTGATTGAGGGTATAGATTACGAGCTTTTCCCTGAAGCTCTTTGGTCAACTATTGTCGGATGGTCTGCATCGCTCCCCGTGTTCCATGTCACAATTGCCGTTTGACCTTTCTCTCTTATAGGTTTGGCGAGCCAATACACATCCTTCCTCGCAAGGTCATCGCCCGCGGCGTCATGCACGAGACCGCTATTGAACTTCACCCCCCCCGTTTCCGAGTCTTTCGCCTCACTCCCATCCAGGATACTCTACAGACTTCTGGATCCTCCGAGCTTTGGCTTGAGTCGTCCTCCGCAACCATAGTCAAGGATCTACTCCGAGATCTGGTGGCCACCATCGAGTCCGTATCCACCGATGAGTATCGTGTGTGGAAAATTGAGGGCAGCGAGCTCTTCGGCTCCGACTATCCTGTCAGCAAACTACTGCACGAAGGCTCCGAGCGCCTTCAACCCAGCGAGAAAACGCTGTCAGATGCACTCATTGAGTCAGGCGACGCCTTCGTCGTTGAGTTTGTCAAAGACGGCAAGTGGATCGTTGACGAGAGCGCAATCGAGGCTCGCGATGCCGTCGGTGATGGCGCGTTGGTCCTTGTGCCTCAAAACCAAGTTCCACAGCCTCTGTTCACCCAAGACGCTGACTTCTTCAGTCGACTTGGAAAATCCTTGTCCTCGACTTCCAATGCCATTGGCTCGTCAGTCCCTGCTACTGGCGTGCCTTCATCCTCCACGTTACTGAAACCTGCCGCGCCAATTACGTCGTCGTCCAGCCAACGTAGCAAGCCTGCCTGCGATCCTGGCACTCTAGGCTTAGGAAACATGTAGGTACCTGTTACGATGATCTCTTTGATCGCCTGCTGAGCGTAGCAGGGGCCTTACATGCTTCATGAATTCTGCACTTCAGTGTCTCGCCCACACGAGGGAGCTGTCAGATTATTTTCTCAGTAAGTACTGGACCTTCGTCTCAACGTACTCGTCTACCAGAGTTATCCAACCGTATATACAGTGGGCATCTTCCAAGAAGAACTCAACCCGGACAATCCTCTCGGCATGCAAGGCGCCATTGCTGAGTCATTTGGTGCTTTGCTGCGTCGCATCTGGTCTACTACATCCACGTCCACTTCGTATTCCCCACGCGAGTTCAAATCTGTGCTTCAGAGATTTGCGCCCCAATTCTCGGGGTACCAGCAGCATGACTCGCAGGAACTCGTTGCATTCCTGCTTGATGGTCTGCATGAGGACCTAAATCGCGTGCTCAAGAAACCCTACATCGAAAAACCAGATTGGGAGGGCGGAGGGAACATGGAGCTTGTCAAGCTCGCCCGCCAAAGTTGGGACGGGTATCTGAAGCGCAACGACAGTGTCATCGTAGACCTCTTCCAAGGGCAATACAAGAGCACCCTGATTTGTCCTGAATGCGAAAAGGTGAGCAAATTGCACTGGCTAATCAAGGCAGCTCAACTGAGGGATGAGAAACAGGTCTCGATTACCTTCGACCCATTTATGTATCTCACGCTTCCATTGCCGGTTCAAAAAAAGTGGAACCACACTATCATGTATATTCCTTGGGATCTCAGCAAACCACATCTCAAGATTCCAGTTGAAATCAATCGGGACGCATCATTCAGGGATTTGCGGCAGCTCCTGGGCCGATGGATGAGAGTGGACCCTGACAACGTGAACCGCTTTAACTCCTACATAGTCTCTGTACTGACTGTCCAACCAGCTCCTCACAGTTGAAATCTTCTCTCACCGCTTCTACAAGAACTTAGATGACACCCAGCTGTGCAGCGAAATGGCCGATGGCGACACAATCGTCTGTTTTGAGCTGCCATACCATGCACAACAATCGCGCACGTACGCGGCGCACAGAACAGACCACGATCCATTCATTGTGCCCGTCTTTATGTGCGACTCAGCGCCTGCACGACACACGACGTATATGCGCGGGGGTGCAAATCTCTTCGGGCATCCCTTCATACTTGTTATCGACCGTGAGGATGCTCGGAGTATGGTAAGCATCACGGAACGCGTCTACGAGGGTCTGCAGCGATGGACAGCATACTCACGCGAACTGTGGTCATGGGAGGCTGGCGACGTATCCAACACTGACGTGGAAATGAACACGACGGTACAGATTCCGATATCCAGCAACTCTGTCGCGGATGCGATCACAGAAATCACGGAGAACGGAGACGTCGTTTCTGTTACGCCATCTGTACCGATGGAGGAGGGCGATATCGTCGACGAGCGAACGGCTGTGCTTGATGAAGACTCTGTCAGTGTGTCCACAGATACACAGATACGCGCACAGAGAGAATTACAGCGTGTGGGTCCCAAGCAGGGTGTTTTCACTTTGCAGATACAAGCAGGCCAGAAGGAGTACGGTGCCAGTGGTGGTTATGGTCCGAGTACTCAGCGCTACGAATCCTGGGAAACCCGTGAGAGCGAAGCAGGCACGAATGGGGTCCTGTTGCAAGAGGACGACGCGTTCTTCCTGGAATTCGACGAAAACATGAAGGCATACTTTTTCGCGGATGGGACGGCGCAATTCGATACCTGGGAGACGTTCGCGCATCCCGAGTACGTCGAGTCACGCCGCGTGTCAGCGGCCAAGACGGAGCGTGGCATGACTTTGCAAGACTGCCTCGATGAGTTCACGCGGGAGGAGCAACTCGGTGAGGACGATCCTTGGTACTGCCCGCGCTGCAAGAAGCACCAGCAAGCGACGAAGAAGTTCGACTTGTGGAGCGTGCCCGATGTGCTGGTCGTGCATCTCAAGCGCTTCTCCAACTCACGCATGCTCCGTGACAAGATAGAGACCTTTGTTGACTTCCCGCTCGCCGGCCTCGATTTGACCGACATGGTGCAGGAGCGACAGGTCGCCAAGTCCCTTGCTGATCAGGGCTGCGACATCTGCGAGCTTGGGCTTGGGGACTTGAATGAGCCGCTTGTATACGACCTGTATGCCGTCGACGAGCACCTAGGTGGTCTTGGGGGTGGGCACTATCGTGCCTACGCATACAACCACGTCACCGACCAATGGTATCACTTCGATGACTCGTTTGTGACGCCGTCAAAACCCAAGGCGGCTGTTGTACGTACTTATCCATATCTCATGAATGCCGTCAATCTTAGGGATACTGATCCGCTGCTCCTGACCGACAGAACGCGAATGCATATCTTCTATTCTACAAGCGGCGCACTTCACGGCCCCTCGGTGGCAAGACACACGCCAAGATTGAGGCTGTGCGTTCTCAAATCGAAACCAGCCCAGCAGATACCATAGCCCCCATCACCGTCGATGCCCAGCTACCGACACCCCCAAGCGAGATGACTGCGTCGATGGAAACCGATCTAACGCTGATGGAACCCTTCCAACGGACTACCGTCGACGCCCGGCTCCTCGACTCGTGGACAACGCCGCAATCCGGCCCGTCTTCGCTGTCAACCTCGCCCCCGCCACTCGACGATGGCGACCCGCCCCCATTCAACGACGTAACGTACGATGATTTGATCCGGACGACGCTCGCACCGCTTGCACTCCCGCAGCACCAGTTCGACTTCCCAGATCCCTCGGCCAAGGCCTCGCCAACGTCCTCAAATGAGGTCGAGCTGGACTCAGACGACGAGGCGCAGTTCCGTGCGCAGCACTGGGAGCCTGAGGGGGCGAAGAAGTACCAGCGCCCGGCACTTTTCGCGCAGCAGGCAGATTGGGAAGAGGTAGAGTCACCGACGTTCAGCTTGGATTTGAACCGGTTCGAAGATGCGACCGAGTCCAAGCAGGGGACGTCCGCATATACACGGTCAGAGGACGCGGATGGGGAACAGGATGTACGTATGCACTGATCGCAGCTATCCACTCGTAATTATCGTGCTAGACGTCAGACTGTATTACGCTGTTATTGTCGCATAGTGCATCGTCGTTTCCGCGTGCAGTGGACGCGTCGCATCCTGGTAGAAACAGGGTCGACTCGAAGGAGCGAACGCTTTTCAGGTAGAGTACATCGCTATAATCTCGCACGATCTCAGCAATGAAGCTAGTCACGACTCGATCCCATTTGAGATGCATCTGGACGCCTAGCAGGAGGGGGTCGACGAACGGCACGGGCTTGATGATATTGTTTGTAAGGACCGTGGTGAGACTGTCACCATTGTAAAGGCTCCAACCTTGTGCGAGCAGCACAGCGAAGTCAACACTTGGAAGGAAATGTGTCCGTCGCTGGTCCATCCAGCGTCGATGAAAATTAGATGTGATGCTTCCAGTGGCAAACAATTCTAGATGAACGTTGCTGAAAGACTCGCGAACATTACGATACTTGCAATGTGGGTCAGAGCCTGAGGATGCGACGCATTCGTCAACTCTGAGATTCGCGGCACGGAACCGCACAGTAAAGAGAATTCCAAGTGCACAGGTATACTTTACCTGGAGTAAAACTTTTGGGCAGAAATTATTAGTAGCCGGAAGATGCCGAGGCTATGATCGGTTTATTGTAAGACGGTGTCTATTCGTACTTAGCAGCACCAGTAGTGCTACCCTGCTTTGCTCGTGAACCTCCGAACCCATGACTAGACATCCCCCAGTTCTATCTTACTTTACTGTTTACAACCCTACGCTTCGGCCAAGTAGTCCTATCGATAGCAACAATGAAGACGCCGAAGAACAGGCCCAAATCCTGTTCTACACCGCTCGAGAGCGTGTCGTGTCTAGAGATAGGATCCTCAGGCAGGTTGGCCTTGCCAAGGCCCTGCTCAGCTTCTCGGTGTCAGTCCCTCTTTCCGTGTCAGGACAAAATGTAATTAAAATCACACGCTTCATGTACGATGAAGCATGTTCTGCACAGATGATGTATACGAGAATGTACATTCACAGTCGAGGCGCATGATCATGGTCTCTCCTGAGCCTGATTTCTGGATGCACGCAGTATGTACTCCAGCATACGGCACCCTGACACTCATATTGATTGAACAGGATGTGTAGTGCGTCGAACTGGCGAAAACACCTCGACAGGCTCCCCCTCCTCACAAATCCAAGAGTAGGAACAAGGGAAAAGACAAGAACGAAGTCAAGGGAAAGGACAAAGAGGTCATCCCGCCTATGTATGACTACCATGATGGCTCGGTACAGGATGCTGCTTTGCGGTGTCAGCTCATGCGAGGGTATGAGGAGTTTAAGGTACGATTGATCCGTCCGCTCTTCCAGTACGTCATCGGTAATGTTCTTCCACAGTTGCTATACGGCTCGTTTACTTATGTCCTCCAAACACTGGGTCAACAGGCTCTTGAGTTGCAGCTCGAACGTTATTTCACCGTTTGGGCCTGGAGGTGGGATTTAGAACGAGACTCCGACTTCGGTGCCCAACTCGGTATGGGTATCACTAACAACGCTCTAACCCCTACTGATCCGGTTTTTATGTAGGCATGCCTCTTCATCCCCGGTATAAGCAGGCTTTGCCTGCTCTTGACGGTTTCATGGACAATATACCCCCTTCGACCCACGCATGCGCTTTTGTTCTGGCGCCACCATTTATTATTCCTTCTACATCCTATGTCCACTCCCATATTCCTGCCGCGCTTCCGCTTTATCTACGTTCACGTATATTGCCGCCGCCACCGCCGCCACCGATTTCTCTTTCAGTTCCCCAGGTCAATGGATTGGCAGAACCTCCCGTGAACATGGAGCAACATGCGCAACTTGACGATCCTTCAAGTACAAGTGATGTTGGTACAGGAGGCACGAACAACTTTTTATCTTTGGGCAGCAGCATGGATATGCGTCGGTGGAGCTGGGCTGGGTACTTCGCTTTTGGGAAAGGACCTGGACAAAAAGCGACTAGTGCCGAGTTGCCGGGATTTTTGCATCCAACTGCAGCAGATCCAACTCCTGCCGACGAAAACCAGGGCGTGGAAGCTGAGCAGAACACGATCACTACCACGAAAGAGCCGCACATCAACGTTGATCAGGAAAGTTTATCCGAAGCAATATCGTCTCTAGGGGTCCACGTAATCGGGACTGAGACTCAAGCCCGTCTCGCAATATCGCAGCCAACAAGCACAGAAGCGCAGAATCTAGGACAAGGATCAGCAACGTCAGACGATGCAAGAAGCTCTGCTATAGATGTCGAAAATCAGACATCGTCTGTTTTATCAGCAAATCTGCTAATTACCAACATTTCACTAGTACCACCTGATGTCTCGTCACTACCAGCTACCACTAGCGCTTCATCACCTCCCGTCAGACCTGAGCAGGCCACTTCAGACATTCCATCGTTTGACATTGTCCACAATTCTACACCCACGCCTTCGTTTTCAAATCTGTCAGTTTATTTGGCTCCACCGGACGACCCTCACGCGACTGTACGCCGGAAAGCTCTATATTTGATTGTATGCACGACACTTTCCTTATCTATTTCACCATGCTAACATATCTGCACAACCAGCAAGACCAGCTGATCCTCGCACTCGTTAGTCGCGATACTGACATGGAAGAACGTGACAACAACCTTTCGAACTTGTTCTCGTCAGCATCTATGTTGCTAACAAATATCAACGAGCTGTTGGTTGATGATAGGATGCAAAGGCAATACTCTTTCAGTCGATTTTACAGGGGTCAAGAGCTGATGATGCTTTCAGGAGCGAAAGTCCTTTGCCTACTGTGATGAAGATATTGCAGCCGAAGGACAAGTACATAATTTCCATGGGCCATGGAACAACTGTGTCGAGTCACGACTTCACATCACGGTCAGAACATTTGTACAATGGCCGGGAGCTTATTAGGTAGTGTACCAGTTCATCGTCTGAAACGTGTTGTCTCATACTGACTTGAAGCTCCATTTCAGTGCCCCTGACATCCTCGAGGTGTTTTCTTGGACCCAAAATCCACAACATTGGCATATATCACGTCGTAGGGCAGAAGATGGTGTATACATGGAAGTGTCGCGAAAGGAGACGAGCTTGGCGGACGTTGATAATGAGATTGCCGGTGTGCTCAGACGATTCGAGGAGAGCAATAAAATGTAGTAATACCATTGTTAAGTTACTAGTAACTCAAAGTAGCTCCAGGCGTATAATCTATAATATACACAGTACTGAATGGTACAAGCGAAATGAACGACTACTGGCTTTTGGGGCTTAACAGGAGATGAAAAAAAGAAAAAATTACTGGCGCTTTCTTGCGTAACGCTCGATATATGGACGATGGACAGAATCTCCATGCTCCGCAGAAAAGGCGGAAAGCAACTCGGAGTCGGTTTTGTATCGAGTCAAGTCACATCATAAGTGTGAACGTGACGATCGCACAGAACGACTGTCTACAGGTGAGCAGTACAGTACTATACTAGTGTCAGAAACGACGTGGCACGGGGGGACATCACGGAGGCTTGGCTGATTACGCTCAGTCAAGTTGCAAAGGCCTTGAAGGAATCTGAGTTCGTTACTATTGGCTATATGTAGCGGTATGTTACATCAAAAAACCCTTCCTAGCCAAGAGCAGCATGGCGCAGCTGGTATAGCGCGCAGGGCCCATAACCCTGAGGTCCCTGGATCGAAACCAGGTGCTGCTATGTTTTTTGTATGTTCCGTAACCCCGAAACCAAATATTTTTTGTTACAGAATCATTCTACCAAGTCTTGTCCATACATTTCAACGTGTCGCAAGATACTGAAAACCACAAAACAGCACAAAAGAACGGTAAAGATCAACTGTCTTTTCTATCTCACAACAGGTTCATACATGTTACCCGCACTCTACGATGTCTACAATGCAATCCAAAGTGACATAACTGATGAAGTAGTCGGGCACAAACACGAACGGACCTTACACAAACAAATATTCAGTACCCATCGTGCCCTTGACCATGAAGTCGTGGTATTCAAGACCATTTACTGATCCGATGACGCAGTCTGCAGTGTAACTGTAGAGGGACCGAGCTAATTGCTGGTCTCGTTCTTGTGCATACGGTTGCACCATTATGCTCCTCGCGACCATGCAACCTCATCCGCGGTGAGGTCGCACTTATCAACTCCTTGGCGAGGATCGGGAGTGTAGTGAAGCCTCACTGACAAGATCTTGCACCACACGCGGTACTAATAATCCCTCGTGACTTCATCGTGTTCAACCGCTATCCTCTGTAGCTGTCGTACAGCGGGCACGTGACCAATAGGATGCTTTGTTATAGAGCGCTTTGAGATTGGATGGTCGTAAACGACGTCGAGCCATTCTGCAGTGTCGGTTGTCAAGGTACAGGAGAAATTCTCGTGGATAAGCTCAACCGGTTCACCAACAGAAGCCCTTGTGGATGCCCTTACAGCAGCTCTACAGCATATTATTTCCTGTTGGCCGAAAGAAATAGGAATCAAAGACGACGGAGACGTGACATGTTCTTCGGTTGACTTTGCGTGATACAGTACCGTGACTGTATTCAACAATAAATATGCTTGTGGCTGATTGCTGAATCAGCGAATGCGCCTTGGACCTTCCTTGACTTTGAACAACGACCACGGATCATGGCCTCGTCAAGTGGATCTGATGCTGCGCTGAAATTGGAGATAGCTCGTCTTACAGGTATGCATGTTTACCTCGTTTGGTGGTTAAAACAGGTTAATCGTAGCACTTTAGGTGCAATTAATCGTCATAAATCGGGAGAGCCTTCTCACTGTCCCAAACCGATGCATCTTGCAACTCGCTTATGGAATAACTCATACGTTGATTCTTCATACAAGCCGCCATCATCTCATAAATACGTTCGGCCTGGACTTACTCCGACGTCAGCTTCACCCAGCAAGCCTACATCTTCCACGATGCGTCCTCCAGTCCCTTCGCAACCTCGCGACATTGTCATCAAGGGTGTTACATTCGAGACATCAAGCCGGTCTCTCGTTCGCAAGGATTGTGAGTTATCATTCGTAGCGATGATATTCAATTCTAACACTTATTCGACTTAGTGCCGAAGATGCAACCATCAACAGTAACTAAGCTTCCACCATCTCGACTACTCTCGAAAAATCACTTCCACACCAGCACCGGTCATCACATTCGGGTCTATAAGCCAAAGCCCTCTCGTCATGCAAGAAATCGCAATATGACACTCATGAACAATCGTCGCCCTTATCAGTCCGTTCGGTGTTCGACTCTGTATCATTTTGCTTCTGATATTGTTTCTAGATCGCGTCGTGTATCATTGAGGAAATCCGTAGACAAGCCTTGCCCTCGGTTCACAACCACAGGTACGTTTCATAGTTGACTGAGCCACTTTCACTTGAAACCTCGTTTTCAATTTATCTCCCAACAAATCTTTACAGGCGCTTGTGTTCGTGGTCTCACTTGTCCGTACCAACATGACCCAAGCAAGATAGCAATTTGTTGGCCATTCTTACAAGGCACCTGTCCAAACACTGCAGAAACCTGCGCTCTTTCCCATGATCCGACACCTAATCGTACGCCGCTGTGCGTACACTTCGCAAATAATGGCCGGTGCATCCGTGAGCGCTGCCTATTCCCTCATGTCCGCGTTGGACCTCGTACAGGCGTCTGTCGTGACTTTGCTGTACTCGGGTACTGCGAGCGGGCCCTTGATTGCGGACAAAAGCATGTTCGGGAGTGCCCCGACTTTGCGGAATGCGGTGTCTGCAAGGCAATAAAGTGCAAGCTCCCTCATGTTATCCGTGCCAACCGCAAGCGTCAGCCGGTGGCTGATGTGCCTTTGTCAGCTGACAAGGGCTCCATAGGTTCTGACACTACTCCCAATTTACAGCTTCCGGCCTCGGCTTCATCCACCACCCCCACCGATGCACAGCTTGGTGATGAGTTTATATCCCTCACTTTCAACGAAAGCGAGAGCGAGGACGAAGAAGACAGTGACAGGGATAGCGAAAACGCGGACAATACCGATAAGAGCGAGGAAGAAGACAACCATAATCATAACCGTGGTGATGACGACAACATTGTTTTCTGAATCTCCGATGCCATATGGAGCTCACTTGTAGCGTGTATATTGTTGTTGGCTTATAGTTCTTATCTGCAAATATAAAGTGGAGTATGCATCTAATTACTTCAGGCACACAATACTGTATCAAATGGTTATGGATGAGTGCAACGAACATGTATTAGTAAGGCAATACTGCATGGTGCTATGTGCTAGACACTGGACATGTTAGCTGGGAAGGTATATTAACTGCTGAGCTGAGTGTACTTCTGTTGAATTATCTGCTTCCACTCTGGTGATAGGTCATCACCATGGTATTTTCTTTTTGCCATTCTTCTCTTTCTTTTGTTCTCAGAACAATGGACTCATAGAACAATAGCTACCATTATACCTCTGTCACTATGCTATTTACTAAGGGTTGATCCCTTGGGTTGCAAAGGTTGCTCTCAGGCCACTGACTAACTACAGAGTGGAGCAGAAGTGGAAGTAGAAGAGTAGCTACAACTAACAAAGTAATAATATACCCTAATGCAATGGAGGGACAGACTATTAGGACCAATGAGATCAACAGAGGAAATAATAGTGTGTAGCAATGAAGCAGATAGTGAAACAGAAGTTTCAGGCTGAAGCACTTAATAACAGAAGGATTAATCAGTAGATTGAAAAGTGGACAAGCTTGGGGAGGTTCCTCCTTTGCTGGCCCCTTTATATACATGGTGAGATACATGATTGGAGTGTCTTCTGCTGTGCACTACAATGTCCTGGTGCATTCTGTGGAAGTCTACAAGATGTTGACATGCAGATGATCAGTGCAGTGGTCTCCTGAGGCTGAGGCACTCCATTCAAGGAGGCAAGAGGGAGAGGGTGTGAACACATGGTGATATGTGCAGTGGTATTGTGATGGCAGAAACTACAACCACAATGATTGCTGAGGGATGTGAGTCGTAAGATTCTCTAGACACCAAAGTTGTAATAGTTAGTAGTTTAGTGCAATTAATGCGATAATGCAATGCAACAAGGTGACAGAAAAAGACATGGATGTGATGCAATAATTGTAACAATGACCATGCAGTAGTAGACTCAATGCAGTTAATATCTCAACACAATGCAATAGAGAATGCAATGCAACACAATGGAGAATGCAACACAATGGAGAATGCAACACAATAATAGATGTGACCTATGAGGAACATGCACTTTCTTGATAGTGAGACACATGGGGGGAAGAGCAGAATGCACTTTTTCACAAGTTGACTTGGACAAGAGAGGGGAGACAAATTGTGGGCAGGGGGGTCTATTCCTTTCTGATGGATGATGCACTATCTGAATACAAGTCTAGCTCCAAGGCTGGAGCACAACAAAACAAAACAGAAAATTTACAATGTAGGGTTGATCATATGGATATTTGAAATGTGGTGGAGCCAAATGCTCACTGTGTGACTCATGACTCCATGGACTGCATCTTGGCCTATCAGTCCTGCTCCTTGTCAGCTGAACCCAGTCCTGTATTCTGACACCTAAACAAATGTGTGTTTGATTGACTGTGGATGATTGTTGCATGTGGTGTGTTAATGTCACTTTGTTTGCCTGGTGTTGCTGATGGTCATTTTCTGGTGTTATGCTGATGTGTGCTGTGGTGGGGTGAAGGCAGAATCTACAATCACAACCACAACAATTGCTGAGGGGTGCAAATTGTAAGATCCTCTAGACACCAAAAGGGAGAGATTTACTAGTTTAGTGTGAATAAGGCAACAATGTGATGTGATTGTGTGACAATGAGGAAATATGATGGAAATGTGACACTGTAAGCTCTGCAATGGGAATGATAGATAATGCAACACAATGCAATAGAGACTAGATGCAATGCAATATAGAATGCAATGCAACACAATGGAGAACACAATGCAATAATAAATGTGACTTACAGTGACAAGTGTTGATGTGATTTGCTCTTTGCTCCAGCACCCACACCCCACACCTACTTACATCAGCATGGTCTGTGCACTGGCCTCTATAGTACATAAGTACTGTACAAGGGACATTGATCTTCAGTCGGTTTTCTACCCTCTCCAGTAACATGAATGCACTCCTCATTCTTTACTATTGCTACTTCTGCATAATGTTACTGCTCTTACTTCTGCTCGGGCTTCTGCCCAGTTTCTATCCACCATCACCCTTCTGTCCTCCTTAAGTGGAGTGACCCAGGCCTAGTTGACCACCATGCTGTGCACTGCTGCATTATCAATAAGTGTGTGTACAGGATATGGGAGATTGTAGCAACCAGGATATATATGAAAGTAAGGAGATAAGAAAAGCTCATAGCCATGAGTGTGACAGGCAGTGGCATGACTGCAGTGGAGTGTAAGTAGTTGCAGACACAGTAAGGGTGGTGCAATGTGGTTCAAGTATGCTGCAGGGAAGACATAAGAGAGTGAAGGGTATGATAGGAGGAGTACTCACTCAGACACATAGTAAGATGTCTGAGGAGGTTGTAAGGTAGGAGTCCTATCTTATGTAGTGTCTGCCAGTAAGGTTGGAGCAGAGTATAAGTATGTAGGTACAAGGACTGCTATATGTGGGAGGACACATGTTGTCTGGAGTGTTGGGTGGAGTGGCAGTCTGAGGATGTAAGGTCTGAGGTGATAGAGGTATATGTACATATATGTATGTAGTAGGTGAGAGAAGGGATGCCAAATGAGATATGTGTGTATGTGCATGTCAATCTTCAACACCCCCCCTGCATTTGGTGTACTGATGATGATGAGGCTGAGGGCAGTGCACTGTGCCTTGAATGCAGCATGTGGCAGTGACTTTGTGAGTGTGTCAGCAATAATGGATGTGGATGGAATGTGACACAGTCAGATCAGGTGCTGCTTGACACACTGTCAGATGTAGTGGTGTTTCAGGTTGATGTGCTTTGTACCCTTACCGACAATGGGGTTGTTGGTGAGGTCAACTGAGCCTTTGTTGTCCCTGAACAGGGGCAGTGGGAGTGAGAGTGGGACATGAAGCTCATGTGTGACATTCTGGTACCAGGTGGCTTGCATCACAGCCTGTGATAAAGCAATGTACTTGGCTTCTGTTGATGACATGGACACAATGTGCTGGTGATGGGATGACCAGGAAATGGTGGCACCATGCAGCATGAACATGAAGGCCCTGGTGGAGTGGCAGTCAGTGACAGAGCCTGCCCAATTGGAGTTGGAGTATATGGTGAGGGAGCTGGAGCTGGTGCTGTCATACTTGAGGCTGAGACAGATGGTGCTGGCAAGATAGTGCAGAATGTGCTTGGTGGCAGCAAGGTGGTCTGGCAAAGGGTTGATGGAGTACTGTGTGAGTGTGTTGACTGTGAAGGTGAGGTCGGGGCAGGAGATGATAGCTACATACATCAAGCTCCCGATGATTTGTTGGTACATGGACCAGGAAGTGGCACTGGCAATGCCCTCGAATGGGACCAGCTGTGCTGCTTGTGGCAGGGGAGTGAATACAGGGTTGCACCCAGTCATACTGAAGCACATGATGACTCCAGTCACATATTGTGATTGACATAGGGTGAGTGACTGGTGTGTGTGGTTGCAGGTGATCTCAAGACCCAGGTAAGTCATGGTTTCCCCTAGGTCAGTCATGTTGAAGGTGGTGGTGAGAGCATGTTTGAGCTCAAGCACTTCCATGAGGTTGCTCCTGAAGATAGTTATGTTGTCTACATACAGGATGAGAAATAAAAACAAATTGCCTGACTGTTTAGTGTATAAGCCTGCATCAGATTGAAGACACATGAGATGTAGAGCATCAAGGCAGTTGTCCATCTTCTTGTTCCACAATTGTGCAGCTTGCTTCAGACCATAAATCAATTTGTGGAGGTGGCAGACCTTGTTGGTGAGCTCAGGGATCTCAAATCCATGAGGTAGAGTTCCTCTTCGATGTCTCCATTGAGGAATGTGCTCTTGACATCCATTGAGTGTATATGCCAGTCATGCATGGCCATGAGTGCAAAGAGATATCAAAGTGACTTGAACTGGGCAATGGGTGAGAATACTTTGTCATAGTTGACCCCATGTACTTGCTTGAAACCCTTCATGATGAGTTGTGCATGGAAGTGACAGTTGTTTTTGAGTTTAAATACCCATTTATTGGGTATGGTGGTCTGTCCTGGTGGTAGGTTGATGAGTAACCAAGTTCCCATGCCATTGAGCATTTCCAGCTTGTATTGGCATGCTTCATCCCAATCAGCCACGTTTGGTGACATGTGGGCTTCCCTCAGTGTGAGCAGGTTGCCTGAAATGGTGGTGGTGGCAAGCAAGGCAGAGAGAGAAGGGCCAGTGCCAGGAGTGGTGTAGTAGTTGTTGTCATCATCTGAGGAATCCTGTAGCACATCCATGTATGAGCATGCGCTGTACATGCTGTTGCCATAGTGTGCTGGGTGCTGTGTGGTATGTCTGGAGTGGCATGGCAGTGGAGTCGGCATAATGGGTTCCATGAGCACAGGTGTTCCAGTCAGAGATGATGGTGGAGGTGCTGGTGTGATGGGGCTGAGCATGGCATAGGCAGGTTCAGACTCACCTGAGAGTGTGGCACACCAGGTGCATCCATGGCCAGTTTCTGCATCATATCCAGTATGTGGAATGACCACTCTGGGAATGTGGTCAGAGAAGCAAGTTGCACATATGTGGGTCAGCACTGGGGGCATGACAGATGGTGGTGTAACTGGCAGTGCAGGGCCATGCATGCAAGGAGGTGAAGTGGGTGTTGTAGGTGGTGCTGGTGGAGCGGCTGGTGTGGACATGTCAGTGAGTGGTGCATCTGCAGTTGCAGTAGTGGTCAGGACTGCAGGACCTGCTAGATGTGCTGTGGGGATGTCAAAGTCTGAATCATTGTCAGATTTGGTGTGATTGGAGTCACTTGAGCTAGAGGGCTGAGGCAAGAGTGATGATGGTGGAGGAGGACCAGCAGGCAGAGGCTGAGGTCCAAGAGGAAACATTAGCTCATCAAATACTGCATTGTGTGAGACAACTAGTTTGCAGGCTGTGTGATCCCAAAAGTGCCAAGCCTTTGAACTGGTCTCATATCTGATGAATATCATTGATTTTGTGCATGGGTCCAGCTTGGTGTGCTGTTCCATGGGTGTTGCAACATATGCCAGGCACCCAAAGACTCTGAAGTAAGAGATGTCAGGAATGTGGCTGTTTGACCATAGTTGATAGGGGGTATCCCAGCCTTGAGCTTGCTGTGGGGTGTGATTGTAAACGTGAATTGCAACTTGTACTGTGTATTCCCAGAAACCACACAAGATGTGTGCATCATGTAGTATGGACAGGGTGGAGTTGATTATGGTTTGGTTCCATCTCTCCACATGACCATTTTGTGCTGGGGAATAAGGAGTGGTGAGGTTGTGTGATGCACCACTCCATTCTAGTATCCCCTGAACTTCTGCATTGACATATTTGCCTCCCTGATCTGTGTGCAGTATTTTGAGTTTTCATTTGGATTGAGTGGTGGACCATGCCATGAAAGCTGAGAGCATGCAAGATAAGCTGTCTTTGGTGGTGAGAGTGTAAGTGATGGCATATCCTGAGTGATTGTCAATGAAGGATGCAAAGTACACTGAGCCTTGTATGGAGATGGTCTGCATTGGTCCTACAAGGTTGCTATGGACGAGGTCTAAAGGCTGCACTACAAGGTTGCTATGGACAAGGTCTAAAGGCTGCACTGCTTGCTTGGATGATGTGTGAAATGGTCGACATGCAACCTTCCCTGCAGCACATCCAGCACATGGTGAAGCATTTGTAGGTAGGGTGAGACTGATGTTGAATGCAGATACGTGTTAGGATCTGACTCCTTTTTGTTTCTTTTTCCTTCTTCTACTTTAGGCAAGTATTTTGCAGTATCACTCATAACTGGCCATATGCCAGACTGTACGAATACATGGGCACAACCCCATGACAATGACTCCCTGTATGTTCCCTTTATGCTTCCTTTCCCTTTTCATCCATTTCTTGACTGCTGGGATACTACTTAAGGAACATCTCGGACATACATTGAGGGTCATTCTTGACCTCTTATACCCTGTATTCTCGAAGAGTCCCAATCTCGAAGAACAAGTTATCATTTACCTTGAGTTGTATTCAGTTGTCCTTTGTTGGAGTCTTGGGTTCCCTGACCATAGGTGTTTGGCTGCCATGCATGCTGAATCCTAACAATACATCGTTATGATCCTTCATCTTCATTAAAAGGGCCTGCAGTGTGTGGGCCATTTGTCCATGCCAGACTGTGTATGATGGCTTATGTGTGGAGAGACTGGCAAGTGCAGATGATGAGGTGATGGAGAGTGACAACCAGTAAGTGCCTTGTGCTTTTGTTCCTATGGCTCATGTAGTTGAGTCTGCTGTGGAGATTTTGCATTTGTTCCCAACATAAGAGACCATTAGGCCTTTGTCTGTGAGTTGTGATATGGAAATAAAGCATCCACTGGTGTCAGGGGTGTAAAGCACACAAGATAGGGTTATATTTTCGACTTGGCCATCAACTCTTGTAGTTGCTTGGACTTGTCCTATTCCTAGGTACAGAATTGTAGTGTTATTGTCAAGGTGTATGAGTCTGGGATTGTTCTGTACTGAGCCTGGTATGAAGTCTGCTGGGTGAGGAGATATGCGATCACTCACACCACTGTCTGTTTGTGCAGGTTATGGCAGGCAACTATGAACAAGAGAGGTATATAGAAGTGCTCCCAGTATAGGAGAGTCAAGAGGAGCATGGCTGCAGTGGTGATAAGTGATGTGGACAACAGTAGGTTGCCGCAGGTGAAGATGTAGAGCTGCAGGGTAGGTGAAAAGGTGTGTAAGGTGCAGGAAGTAGAGGTACTCACTCAGTTGTCTGAAGACGATGACTGAGGAGAAGAGTAGTGGAGTATGCATCTTATATAGTAGAGGAAAGTAAGGTTGGAGTGGAGATGTAATCCTAAAGTACAAGGATGTCCATGTATGTGGGGGCTGTGCATCATCTGGAGTATGTGTGGTGTGGGGATGTGAATAGAAGTGGAAGTGTCATGGTGGTGTGAAGGAAGAGTCATATGTATGTAAGTGTGCATAGGAAGTGAATGGAGGGAATGCCAAATGAAAAGAATGGGTAGGAGATGCATTAGTTGACATACAGTGGAGTTTCAACACTGTCTAACATCCACTTTCTGCATGTGTCAAAGTAGAACAAAGTTGATGCCTTGCCTCCCATCATGTTAAGTGAAGAAGCAGAAATATCTGGTGGTACAGGAGGGGTTTTGGTGACAGCAGTAGCAACTGTAGACTTAGCAGTGTGCCCAGTTCCCCTTTCCTTCTTCCTTTCTGGATGCAAAATCCAGCAAAAATTGTGACTATGTCCTCTGGGGCCACACTTGGTGCATGTGTAGTGGTTGAGTTTTGGTTTTCCACACAAGGTGAAGCCAGAGGGAGTGGGAGTGAATGATGAGTTTGAGGACAAAGAGGTTGAGCCTGAGTTGTTAATATCAGCCCAGGGACCTCAGGGGACAATGAGGGAAAAGAAGTGAACCAGCCAGGAATTGAACCCAGGACCTCCCACATACTAGAAGGGTGCTCTAACCAACTGAGCTACCAGTCCTTGTATAGGGCAAAGTGGGTTAACCATGAAGTGTCGCAAGATGGGCTTTGCTTGACTACCAACATGAGTTGAATGTGGGGCCACACTGTGTGACCAATAGGATAGAGCCTGAGGTTCCAGTGAGATGATCTGCTTCATCGATGATTTGCATGTGTACATCTTCTGGAGTGTCATTGTTGAGAGAGTTGTGAACGCAGGCTTGGGCAGGCTAAGAGAACAGTGATGACAGTGATGACATTGAGCAGCATTGAAGTAGCAGATAACAAGTCTGCAGCGATAGAGTATGTATGGACACAGCATGTGCCATACGCAGTAGGTAGAGAGCTGCAGGGATGGAGTATGAGAGCAGATGAAGATGGGAGAAGTTAAGGACTTACTCAGACATTGTAGAAAGACGTCTGAGTAATTGTAATGTAGTTGTTCATCTTATATAGTAAAGTGATGGTAGGGTTGGAGTGGAGATGGTAAGTAAAGAACAACAACTACCTAAGTGGGAGGGACGCGCGTTGTCCCAGAAATGTAAGTGGAGTGAGAGTTGGTCGGTCTTGTAAGAAGTCCGAGGAGTGTGGTAAGTGGAGAGAAGTTTGAGGAGTGTGTTATTAGGAAGCCAAATGGAATGTACATGTGTGCATAGCCGCATGTTTCAACAAGAGTCATTGCTGGTGATGAATGCTGATACAACATTGGACCAGGATTCTGGAAGTGCAGTCAGCATTATTATTGCAAAGTCATTGTTGCTCAGCATTTGTCTGCAGTCTGCTAGCTGAATGCATGCAAGTTTGAGGGTGTCAATTTGTGTTTGAAAGGAAGAGTGAGTGTCAAACTTGAAGGTTTGGATTTCCCATAGTTTTGAAAATGTTGCAACTGCACCTGGTGTTCCATATTCGTTTTTTAGGATAGACCAGTTGTGTGAGGCAGTGTTGGTGTCAAGGACTAAGTGGGCATGGGCTGCACCAACATATAAACCTATGTATGCTGTTGCTAGGTTGTTGTTGTCCCATTTGGCTCATTCTTCTTCATTTAGGACATCAGTTTTGTTGAAACAAATGGTGGTTTTGACTTCACCACTTGATAAGGTTTCTGTGTCCATGATTTTCTGGTATTTTGGAGTAGGTTTGTCAGTTACAATGACTTTCCATGCTCCCATGGCAAGTAGCACATGTTTGACCAGAGTTGCCCATGTTTTGTAGTTGGAGCTGCCATTGAGAGACAGGATGTTGGTTTTTGGTAGTGTGGCAGTGGAGGTGGTGGGGAAGTGTGAAAGGATGATGATTGTGATGGTGATGTAAGTGAGTGTGCAGGTTGCATTGACTCCTGTGCACTGGGCAGGGCCCATAACCTGTGTGCACAGGATATGGGAGATTGTAGCAACCAGGATATATATGAAAGTAAGGAGATAAGAAAAGCTCATAGCCATGAGTGTGACAGGCAGTGATATGACTGCAGTGGAGTGTAAGTAGTTGCAGATGCAGTAAGGGTGGTGCAACATGGTTCAAGTATGCTGCAGGGAAGACATAAGAGAGTGAAGGGTATGATAGGAGGAGTACTCACTCAAACATGTAGTAAGATGTCTGAGGAGGTTGTAAGGTAGGAGTCCTATCTTATGTAGTGTCTGCCAGTAAGGTTGGAGTGGAGTATAAGTATGTAGGTACAAGGACTGCTATATGTGGGAGGATGCATGTCGTCCAGAGTGTTGGGTGGAGTGGCAGTTCAAGGATGTAAGGTCTGAGGTGATAGAAGTATATGTATGTATATGCATGTAGTAGGTGAGAGAAGGGGCACCAAATGAGATATGTGTGTATGTGTGTGTCAATCTTCAACAATAAGTGCCATGCTGGGCTGAAGGGGAATAACAACCACAACCACAACAATTGCTGGAGGGTGTGAGTTGTAAGATTCTCTAGACACCAAGGTAGAGAGAGTTAGTAGTTAAGAGTAATAAGTGTGATAGCATGATGTGACTGGGGCAACAAAAGGAAATGCAACTTGGGCAACAAATGGGCAATATGATGCAATAAAGAGAACACAATGTGATGCAAGGGAGAATGCAATAGAGAACACAATGTTGAGAACTCTCTGTGTGTACAATACCTTTCATTCACCTCTTTCACTCCACACATATTCTTTACCTACTCTTTACATACTCATCATGCACACTCCTCACTTCTTCTTCACTTCTTCTCCTTGGACTGCTTACACCTCTGAGCATACTCACACTCCACTCTCCACTCTGGGACGATGTGTGTCCCCTTGCATTAGGCAGTTGTTGTACTTTACTTATGCACTCTGCCCCAACTCTACCTATACTTCACTATATAAGATGGGCACACTACATACAGCTCCTCAGACATCTTACCACAAGTCTGAGTGAGTACTTCTCCACTCCATCTATATCTTCTCTTACATCTTCCCTGCAGCATACTTTCACCACATTGCCCCACCTTACTGTGTCAGCTTCATCTCTCTCTGCTGCAGGTTTGCATATCTCACCTTAGATGTCTTACCACAAGTCTGACATACTTTCACCACATTGCCCCACCTTACTGTGTTGGCTTCATCTCTCTCTGCTGCAGCTATGCAGTTACCTGCATCCCTAGCTATGCTAGGAGTCTCATACCTATTATCCCTTATCTATATCATTGTTGCCATTGCATCCCAGAGCCTGTGCATACACACAACACAATGGAGACCAGATGCAACACAATATAGAATGCAACATGACACAATGCAATGGGGAACACAATGCAATAATATATGTGACCTATGAGGAATGTGCACTTTCTTGATAGTGAGACATGCAAAGGGAAGATCAGAACACATTTTTTTGCAAATGGAATCAGATGGGGAAGAGAAGTCAAATCATGGGCAGGGGAAATCTCTTCTTTTCTGATGGACAATGTGCCATCTAAATACAAGTCTAGTTCCAAGGCTGGAGCACAACAAACCAAAACAGAAAATTTACAATGTAGGGTTGATCATAGGGATATTTGAAATGAGGTGGGGTCTGGACATGAACAAATGAAATATCATACTATAATGGATGAGCAAAATAGGAAAAGCACTGATTGCACCAATTCCTGACTTTATGACTTGTGACTCTATGGACTGCATCTTGGCCTATGCAGCTTATCAATACTGCTCCTCGTTGGCTGAACCCAGTCCTGTAGTCTGACACCTAAACAAATGTGTGGCTGTGGATGATTGTCACATGTGGCACATTAATGTTGCTGTGTTTGCCTGATGTCACTGATGGTCATTTTCTGGTGTTATGTGCATGTGATGCTCATCAATGGGGAAAAGCCCAGAATGAGAAGATGTTACAACACTGGCATTATGCAGAAGTATAGTAGTGAGTGTAGATGTAAGCACAGTGAGGGAGAAGATGTGAAGATCAACTGAAGATCAGTGTCCCTAATCATGTACCTATATACATCAAGATGCAGTGTACACCCTACACTTTATATGGGTGCTGGAGTGAAGAGCAAGAATGCATGTCAACACAAGAGTCTGTACTCTACTAAGGGAAGGAGGAAGGCTGGAACATCTTAGAATGTTTCTACTGTTGAACATTTTATATTGTTGTTGATGTTCTACTATTACTAAGCTAGTCCTTCCTCTTTCGGACTCTATTTACTAAACACACACACACACAAGTACATATGCACACTTCCTCTCTTAGATACTACTAGTGTAAAAACCTGTTGCATTGCAACATTGAATTATAAAGCATCATCTGTGAAAGTATACATAGCTTATTGCAACAGAAAATAAAAGGGAATAATACTCTATTTATCTACAGACCAATCCCATCCTACAGACCAATTCCAATCGCCTCTCCAGCTATGGAGTAGAGACCTATCCTATTGCATTGCAACATTGACTAAATGGACATAGTTAAATGAGTTGCAACATTTCTCACCAATGTCCCTGTCCCTGCCCTGTAAAAACCTGTTGCATTGCAACATGGAGTAATAGGACATTATCTGTGAAAGTATACATAGGTTGCAACAGAAAATAAAAGGAAACAGTGCTCTACCAATTTACAGACCAAGGAGTATCCAGAGAATAAGAGGTATGCATTGTTGGTTTTTCACTACCTTATGATGCTGATCACACTGTTTACTTATTAAGTATACTTATCTCTATCTCATCTTATTGGTATTTCTTTTCCCTTTATGGTTTGAGCTCCTCTTAAACACTATCTTGCTCTTACTATATCTTCCTTACTTTGTCTTTGTCTCACCTCAGCACTTCTGCATGTGCTGAGGTGAGTATCTCTTCTACTCTCTGAGTTCTCTTCTGACATACCTGCTCTATGCAGCTCTCTCTCTCTTCTGTGTACCCTCTACCCTATGGTACACATCTTCTCTATCTTACAGCTATGTATCTAGCTCTCTAGGCCTCTGGACTGTTGTCCTTGTGGCTCATTTATCTTCACCTGGGCTCACAACCCTATCTCTACACCTTAATGATCAATCTGCTGTTTGCCACCTTGCCCATATTTCAACATACATATGCTATTCCAATAGGGAATAAAAGGAAACATTTCTCTATCTATTTGCAGACCAATCCCAGTTCATGAACCAACTCCAATCTCCAAACCAATACACCAATCCCAATCACCTCCCTTCCACCATAAACCCTGTGCCCTCACCTAGGAGGGGAGAAAGTAGGTGAATATAGTACAACAGTGCAATTTAACAGTACAATTTACCAATCCAGTACAGAAAACAATCTTGCTTGAACACTCCACTCCCTGCTTTGCTGCTGCTTCTTCTACACCACATTGAATTAGAAAATGGTATATAGTCTATTAGCAACAAAACTCACCAAGGCCCTGGTAAGATATTCTGCAAAACCTCAGGATACACCACATTCAAGGTTGATCCTCCCTGGGAACCCTCAGGAAAGAGGACCTTGATCCTGTCCCCAGATGTGCAGCATGACAATGCAACATAGAGTTGACCATGGGCAAAAACTCCAGAGCACAAGTCCAATCCAACATGACTGACTGATTGACCTTGTGATTTGTTGATGGTCATGGCAAAGGCAAGGTGAACTGGGAATTGGTGGCATGATAGAGGAATGGGGAGTGACTCTTCAGAGGGCTCCAAGACCATCCTGGGGATGAACACAATCATGTTTGCCACCCAAGATGTGACACCTGAGAACATGTGGTTTGACCTCCAGCAGCAATAGGCAAGTCCCATTGCAGAGTCCATGGGATGGGTCCATATTCCTGAGGAGCATGAGGGGGCAGCCAACCTTGACATGAAGGTGGGCAAGGGGGATGCCAGAGACATTGAGGGAGTTGAGGTATTCAATGGGATAGTCTTCCTGGCCACTCCTGACTTTGTCAACACTGAAGAGGGTGGTGCCTTCTCCAGGAAACTGGGCAAGGATGGCAGAGTTGAGCTCATCAACAGTGTCATTCTTGGAGGAAAGTATGGTGTGCTCCAGGAAATACTGGTCAGGCTTCTCCTCTACATCTGCAATCCCAGAGTAGATGAAGTCAATGAGCATCTGGACAGTGTTCTCTGAGAGGGACATGCTGGTGGGGAGTTTGATGGATGGGTTTTGGCCTCCAGCACCAACTTGGATCAACCACTGAGCAAAAGCAGCACTGCCCAGAGTGTTGTCAAGATGCATGTTCTGCTTGAGGTGGAGGATGGTAGTGCTTTTCCAGAGCTGGGAATGGCAGAGGGAGGCATTGACTATCTGCTGTCTGGAGCCCTTGGGGATGACAGGCAGGATTTGGTGAAAGTCCCCACCAAAGAGCACAGTGATCCCTCCAAATACAACCCCATCCTCCAGCAGGTCTTGCAAGGTGTGATCCAGGGCCTCCATGGCATAGTGATGCTGCATAGGTGCCTCATCCCAGATGATGATCCCAGTCCCCTTCAGCAGCCCTTCATGGTCAGAGTTGTGCTTCAGATTGCAGGTGGAGGTTTCATGGAGGGAGATGGGGATCTTGAAGTGAGAGTGGGCAGTGCAACCTCCATCCAGGAGAAGTGAAGCTATGCCTGATGAGGCAACACAGAGAGCAGCCTTGCCCTTGGAATGCACAGCAGCAGCAATGGTGTTGCACAGGTATGTCTTCCCACAACCTCTTGCACTGTGGAGGAAAAAGGTCTTGCCCTGGTTCCCATCAACAGAGGCCATGACAGCATCAAAGGCAGACTTCTGCTCCTCGTTGAAGGTAGAGTAGTGGTCTTCAACTTGCAGAGTGAGGCCATAGATGTCATGATCAAGCTCATCTTGCAGAAGGAGGTTGCCAAGAACTTGCCAGTGATGCTGGGGGAGTGGCATGGGAGGGAAGTCAAGGAGGTGCTTGCCCATCTTGCTGAGGATCTTGTCAAGGAGGTAGAGGCCATAGTCATGGGCTTGCTCCTCAGTAGGACCAGGGAGGTTGTGATGGGTGATGAGGGCATGGTGCAAATCATCACATAGTTTTGCTTTGTGATGATCCCACAGAATGGCAAGGTTAGATGGGATGTTGTGGTAGAGGATGGAGGCAAAGAGAGAGCACAGTTTACCACCAGTCTGCATCACCCCAGCCTCTTGAAGACACTGATCCCATTCACCATCATCCTCCAGGAGACCTCTAGCAAGACAGGCAGCCTTGTAGGTTGCATGAACCACCCCATTGCAAGTGTGCAGATCCTTCCAGTCTGTGGCCCCCTTGATGATGGTCAGAAGCATCCTGAGGTAGAAGTGCTCCCCAGCAGATGGATGGACAAAGTACATGTGACCAATGGCAAAACCCCTCTGTCTTGGATTTCAGTGATGCCCCTTTGTTCCCACACAAAGTGCTGAGGAAAGTCCTGGTAGAAGTACTGACAGGCACTGTCAGGATACTGCTGGTTGGCCTTGAACCACTCTGTCAGGTGTGTCTTCTTGGCAGAGGGGTGCTCCAGGACTTTTTCAGGGTCATCACTTGCTTGGAAGTAGGCCTGCCACTCATTCTCCACATGGGTAGGGAGGTGATAGACTGTGGGGCTCCTGGTGCGTGGGGGGACTCAAACATGTGCCAGCATGCCTCTGAAGGACCAATGTAGCATGCATCAATGTAGTCCTGGGCTTCATCCACATCCCCAACCTGCACAGTAGCCCAATCTGGACCCTTGTAGATGTACTTATGGATGTACTTGACTGCCTTGACTAAGGCACAGACCTCCAGATTGATGTGGCAGGCATATTTTGCAAGCAGGTAGGGGTTGTAGGGGATGACATCACAGTTGGTGAACACATGGACTTTGTTTTGACTGAGATGCTTTGTGAAGGTGTGCCCATTGTCTGGCCTGGCATAGATTGGATATCCATCCTCCCCAAAACGAGTGTCCTCACAAAAGCCCTTGGGGTAATGCTTGCTGCAATGCTATTGCTGGTTCTTATCCTTCTCCATGCAAGGGGATTTGACATGGTCAGGAGCACCACAGGGGCCATGAAGCATGTACTTGGTGACAGACTCATGGAGCTTTGGATGGCAGGCAGGATCAGGGAGCTGTGCTGAGACAATGCTATCCACATGATTGGCATCATGAATCTTGTATGGAGCCTTCAGGAAGATGAGGAGATGCATGTGAGGGAGGCCATGCTTCTGGAACTCTATGGTGTAGACACTGCCAGTGAGCTCTCCAAACAGCCCAGCTTTGATGTCATCCAGCAGGGCTTTCTTCTTCTGGTTGAAGACACAAGCAACAATGTCAGGGCAATCTGCAGCAGTCTGGGATGTACCATCATCATACTTGAGGAGGGCCTCCTGGATCTCAGGCCAGTTGTGGTTTGCAGTCATGGTGAGGAAGATGTCTTGTTTGCACCCATAATGACAAATGGCCATGGAGTCTTGGAAGAGCTGGAACATATGCCTTGCACTGCCCTGGTGGGTGGAGGGAAGGACAATGCATTGACCCTGCTGTCCAAGATTGACTGGAGCACCATCTTGGTTGCCATGAACTGCATCCTGAAGCCCTTTGTACAGATCTGCACATATCTGTTTCTGATGAGTCTTGACCCAGTAAAGGTTGCTCTCCTCAATTGATGCCCAGGCATCCACCAAATACTGCTGGAAGAGCTTGCCACTGTGGAAGATGATGTCTGCCTCATTCATTTTGTCTGGTGAAGGCACAGTATGCATAGTAGCAGTGCTGGGAGACATTCTTGCAGCACATCTGACCACTTGGACCTGGCTGAGATGGTATGTTGAAGTGGATGCCAGAGTCACCTTTGGGGAAGAGGAGGACATAATGCAGTGGGGAATAGCTATGGTGCAGATGACTGATCCTCCTAAGGCTACCTCCATGCAGGCACACAACAATGTCATGATGCAAGTCCACCTGTTGTCCTCCACTCCCAGGAATGATGGCAGCAATCTCCTTTGCAGTGGGAGCATTGTATCTGTGCAGGTCTGTGTTGGGATCCACAGTGATGCAAATACCCACATTGACCTGCTCTTCTGGAGCCTTGTCCTTGAGGATCTCATGAGCTTGCCTGTACATGTTGATGTAAGGGGTGTTGGCAAGCAGCATTGTGTGGAGATCCAGCATTGTCAGGCCACTATTCTTTTATTTTATTTTTCTCTTCATTTCTCCTATTTTTCTTATATTTCTATTGTCATAGATCTTACAATTGCTCCTGATCTACCAAAGCAATTCTCATGGTCATGTATTCTATTTGTTCATCTTTATTGGCAGATGACACAGCAGTAATCCAATCTCCGATCAGCCTGTTCTATCTTTAGTTATGATTCATTTTCTCACTCTTACTGCAGATGCTCACCAACCCTTCTCACACCTGCTACAGAGTATCACCAATCCCTCCCACAGTTACTGCAGAGCCTCAGTCAGCACTTATGCATCCTCTCTATTATTAGATATGACATCATTACTATACTTTCTCATTCTCTGGCCCTATACTATACAGCATGGTCTGTGCACTCCTTAGAGTACTATATATACAATAGTTCACTTAGTGTTTTATCCCCAGTTCTGATCATCTGGGATATCCACTAGGTGCAATAGCTTCTAGTCCTCTCATTGTCTTACTATACTGATTATATATCTGGGATATCCACTAGTCTTTGAAGTGAGATTGTCCTTTGTTTGTTTTAGCGCTTCTTCTTCAGTTGTTCAGCTTCAACATCTAGTGTCAGCCTCACAAGCATGGTGGATGGGTCAAGGTTAGAGTTGTTGGCCAGGTGTGTATTGACAGCATCATCAGGATCAAGGACATAGAGCTGAGCATAGCATGGTGTGACTCCAGGAGGGCCCCCATCTTGCGATGAAGGGAACCATGGAGTCTGAATGCATAAGGCCCAGACCCAGCAAGGACAGCATCATTGACATTTGCAGCAACAGATGTGAATGCAAATGCAGTGTTGTACTGGTGTATGTTACTCCTGAACCTTTTTGCAAGTGGATCACTGCCCTTCAACAGTCTGGAAAGAGTGGGTGGTGGCTGAGTAAAGGGAGGGAGCTGGATCTGGCCCTGCAAGCAGCATGTGCCAAATTGAGGATGGATATTGGATGATCTTGCCAGTTTCTCAGACAGAAAGTGAAGAACATGACAGTGAAGGCATTCTTTATCCATGGGACCAAGGTTATGGCAGTGTTCAGGCTCATGATATCCCTGACAGCCAAGAGGGAGTGGAGGGGGTGCAGGAGGCTGTGGCTGATTCACTTCAGGATCATCTTGCTGAGGGTGATGATACTGAGACATTTGGATATTGAAGTCGACATCCTGGGCATGCTCCTGAGATAGTTGCTGATGCTGATGCTGGTCCTGTGCTGCTTGCTGTACCTATCCTCCAGTTTTCTCCTCCTAGAAAAATCAGCACAACTGAGCCCATAATCTAACTTAAATATATATGTTGCAATTACTGACCTGTGCTGGCTGTTGTGGATGTGCTGCTGCAATTCCCTGTGCATTGTCTGTGACTTGCTGCTCCAAGGCCTGATGCAAGGATATAAATCCAGATTAGATTGTAATCAAATTTTATATAAATACCACAATATGACTGACCTGTATATGACCCTCCTTGTGAGGCCAACACTTTGTCAAAGCCAAACAACTGAGGAAAAGCTAAAACAACAAAAAGGATGATTGCACTTTGACTAGTGGATATCCCAGATATATAATCAGCTAAGTAGAACAAGAGAGGAGAGATGCTACTGTACCTAGTGGATATCCCAGATGATCAGAACTGGGAAATAAACTGCTAGGAGTCCTATGTATATATAGTATCCTAGAGCATGCACAGACCATGCAGTACAGTATAAGGCCAGAGAATGAGAAAGTATAGTAATGATGTCATACCTAATAATAGAGGGGATGTGTAAGTGCTGACTGAGGCTCCACAGTAACTGTGTGAATGATTGGTGATACTCCTGATGAGGCTGAGCCATATGCAGAGTGGAACTAAAATAGTTCTTATTCTTCTATGGTAACATTGCTAGCTCTTTATAGTAATCTATGTAGTGCATGGACCAGTTGGTGACATAGTAGAAGGATCTGCGTACCAGTGTGTTGTCTTGTATGTCTGTGTGTGCAGTAGAATGATGAGAAAGGAAACTACATGTTAGTCAGCTTGAAGTTGTGTCAACACCCCCCCATACTGGGAACACAGTCAACAAGACCAAGTCCAGTCTGATGTAGGGAGAACAGAGGAAGAGGAAGGGGTTTAGTTAGGATGTCTGCAGTGATGGCAGCAGAGGGTAAATGATGGATGGAAATGGCACCTGAAGAGAGGCAGTCATGAATATAATGATGGTATATATCTATGTGTTTGGTGCCACACATGACAATGGGATTAACTGTGATATCAATGGAACCTTTGTTGTTGCCATATATTGGGAGAGGAGAGGAGGATGAAAAACCAAAACTGATTTCTTGTAGGAGAGATTGTATCCACATTCCCTGAGCTGCTGCCTGTGATAGGGACATGTATCCTGCTTCTGTTGAGGAAAGGGAGACTGTATGTTGTTTTCTGGAGCACCAAGTGATGGCAGCTCCCCCCAGAAGGAAAGCATAGGATCCAACTGATTTTTGGTCATCCCTATCCACTGCCCAATCAGAATCAGAGTACCCAATGACACCAGCATTAGGGCTGCATCCATACTGGAGTTGGTGATGCATCATTCCTTTCAGGTAGCAAAGGATATGCTTTCCCAGGGCAAGGTGAGTTGGAAGAGGGTTGGAAAGGAATCGGGAGAGTTTCATCACAGCAAAGGTGATGTCAGGCCATGAAACTATGGCAGCATAAAGCAAGGAACCAATCAGTTGCTGGTACTCAGATTGAAAGGAGTGGTCAGCAGTGTACGTGTTGCAGGCTTTGACAGGAACAGCATTTGGTGGTAGTGGAGTGGTTGTGGGGTTACAGTCTGCTAGATGGAAGTGCCCCAATATATCAAGAAGGTATGCTTCCTGGTCAATTTCCAGGACATGGTTTGGATGATCCCATGTGACATGGAGGCCAAGATAGGATTTGATTTCTCCTAAGTCACTCATTTGAAAAAGCGACTTGAGAACCCTTTTGCAACCCTCAACTTCCTCTAGTGACCCTCCCAAGATGGTAATGTCATCAACATAGAGAATGATGATCAGTGGTTTCAGGGATGAGGTGGAGATGTAGATGCCAGAATCAGAATATGTGCAGGTGAAGAAGAGGTTGAGGAGAGAGCCATGCATTTTTTGGTGCTGTTGATGAGACACTTGTTTCAGACCATATATGGCTTTGGATAAGTGACAGACCTTCCCTTCAGTACTCAGCACTACAAAGCCTTGCAGTTGTTCCATGTATATTTCCTCATCTAGCTTGCCATTGAGGAATGCTGATTTGATGTCCATGGAGTGTATCTCCCAGTATTTGAGGGCACCTATCACAAGGAGAGTCCTAAGGGATTCAAAATGGGCTACTGGGGAGAATGTTTCATTGTAGTCAACACCATGGACTTGCATATAGCCTTTCAAAACAAGGTGTGCTTTGTGGTGACCATCTGCCTTCTGTTTGAACACCCATTTATTTCCTACAACATTGTGTCCTGGAGGATGATCAATGAGCTCCCAGGTGTGAAGATTGTCTAAAGACAATAGTTCTTCCTTGCAAGCTGTGTGCCAGGAGTCTGAGTCAGGTCCAGACAGAGCTTGTTTCAAGGTGAGTGGGTTGTGCAAGATAGTGTGGGAAAGAATGGTGGAGATTGAAGGAGTGCCATGAGGTGTGGTGAAAATGTTGTTGTTGTCAGAGGACCCCCCCTCACCAAGGATATTGACAAAGTCCCTAGGACCATACGGACTGTCATGAAAATGAGCAGGGTGGCACATAGTACACTGGGAGTGGTGCATGATGGGGTAATCGTCATTGACAAGATGCACAGAGGGACAAGGAGGACCCTGAGAGGAGGAAGCAGCTGGGACCTGCCAAGGTGGGGCTGGGGGTGTGCTCCCAGCATCTGGGAGACACTTGGAGCATTGTGCACAGACCCACAGTGGAGGGCCAGAGGGAGTAGCATGAGGCGGAGTGACTGGTGCAGGATCCACAGACAGGGTGGGTGCTTTGTGTGCTGGGGCAGGAGGGGTTGGCACTGTTGCCATAGGCACAGATACCAATGGAGACCCAGGTGCATTGTCCTCTATGTCAGTGTTATCACCATTGCCACTGTTGTCATCAGAGTTGGTGCCACTGTTGTTGTCAGAGCCAGAGGCACCACCAGGACCTGGAGGAGGAGGGCCTGGAGGAAATAGGTCAAAGATGGTAGGCTGGTGGGCAGCTTCCAAGGAAGGAAAAACATCTTCCTGGAAGACAGCATCATGGCTGACAATGGCACACACATCAAGGACTGGTCCCAAAACACCCACCCCTTGGTGCCTGCCTCATATCCAATAAACATGAGGGGCCATGATTTGGGGCTCAGCTTGGATTGCTGATGGTCAGGAACCTTGACCCATGCATGGCATCTGAACACTCGGAGGTGAGAGATGTCAGGCAGAGAGTCACTGGGTAGCCACTTCGAGAGAGGGGTCTGCCAGGCAAGGTGATGGGCAGGAGATAGGTTGTAGGTGTGAACAGCAATGTGAATGGTGTACTCACAGAAACCCAGAGAGAGGCCAGCACAATGAAGAAGGCTGAGTGTGCAGTCAAGGATTGAATGATTCCATTGCTCGGCACAGCTGTTTTGTTGTGGAGAGTAAGGGACAGTAAGCTGGTGTGCAATGCCACAATCCTGTAGCAAGGACAATACTAGACTGGACAAGTATTCCCCCCCACGATCTGTGCACAGGGCCTTAGGATAGTGGCCAAACAGGGTGTGCACATGAGTGAGGTAGTGCTCAAATGCTCCAGAGAATTGATCTTTCTGCCAGAGAGGGTAGAGGAAACCAAAACTAGAGAAATCATCCAAGAATGTGAAGTAGAGGTTATGTGATCCCAGTGAGGTGGTGCCAACAGGTCCAACAAGGTCCAAGTGGATGAGGTTGAGAATGGTAGTGGCCTGCAAGTGGGAGAGGTGGAAGGGAGAGCAAGGGAACTTCCCAAGGAGGCAACCCAGACAGGGAGGTGAGGGACCATCAGAAAGTGGCAGGGAGAAGCCTGAGAGCTGTGATGGCTGGATCCTCAAGATGATGGCTTCTGAGAGATGCCCAAGCCATTCATGCCATAGGCATGTGGAAGGGAGAGAGGCAGCAGAGAGAGAAGGTGGAGCAGAAAGTGACAGCCAATAGGTTCCCTGAATGAGCTTGCCAACACTGAAGATGTGTCAAAAACAAGCAATTTTGCAATGACTGCCTTTGTAAGTGACATGAAAACCCATAGCATCCAGCTTGCTGATGGACAGGAAGCATCCGTTTGTGCCAGGGACATGGAGGATGTTTGAAAGTGACAGGGAGATGCAGGTTCCATTAGGGAGGATGTGTTGCTGTGTGCAGGTTCTGTGCCTGACACAAGCAATAGTTGATCCATTACCCACAGTGACTGTTTGTAGTGAGATGGTGGAATATGAGGAGAAATCATCTTGATACAGAGAGATGTGATCTGTACATCCTGAGTCAAGCATCCAAAGGCTGTGGCCATCATAGCAGCAAGTATCAAATTCAGCATCAGAGGATGATAACAAGACATTTAGTGAAGCACTAGCTAAGTTGGGTCCCTTCCCTTTCTCCTTGTCTTTACTCCCTTTGTCCAGCTGTTCCTTCACATCATCAGGCATGCCATGCAACACCCAGCAGTTGTCTATGGTGTGATTCTTCTGCTTGCAGTGAGTACAGAAAGCAGTGTTGCGTTGAGCAGGTGTGGGATTCTGCTGGAACACTGAAAGTGCAGCAGGTGGTTTGGTTCTGGCTTCTTCATCAAGAATATGGCCACAAATATTACTGAGTGAGAGTTTTGTGATGTCTGAGGAGGTGAGAATGGAGGAGGTGAAGTGACTCCATGAAGCTGGAAGGGCGTTTAGTGCAATGAAACACATTTGCTGTTCTGAAATGTCAACACCTGAGGCAGTAAGCTGTTCCCATATGACTAGTAGTGCATCAAATTGAGAGGTGAGTGCCATATGCATGTTGTATTTGCAGGTAAACAATGATTGAAACTGGACAAATGCTCCCATAGCTGACTGCTTGCTGTAGACCCCTTTCAACATCTCCCAAGCTTGGGCTGTGGTGATTGATTCTGCTGTGATAGCTGATGCAGGCTGAGTCCTGCAGTGCATTGAAATGACAGCTTTAGTGATGTCATTGTTCTCTTTGAAGAGTTGAATGTTGCTGGCATTGGTGATAACTTCTACCAGTAATCCACCTTTGATGTTTGTGATTGATAGTTCAGGGATTGGCTTGGCTTTAGTAATGGTGTACCAGATCCCCATGATAATGAGTGCTGACTTGACCATATTGGCCCATTGGTGATAGTTGTTGGTAGATTCAAGGATGATGTTGATTTTTGGTACAGAGATGGTGTGGGAAGGAGTTAGGAGTTGTGTGATGATGAAGGTGAACACAAGGTACAAGTGCGAGTTGAGTATAGTGAGTGCGAGCATGAGAGCAAGTAGGAGAGATGTGCAGGCTGCCTGGGCAGGGCCCATAACCTGATGAGGCTGAGCCATACATGGTGCTAAGAGCGGCCTATTGGACAGTCTTAGGGAAGGTCTAAAATGTTACTCCTGGTAACCAAGATTTGGATATTGGCTTGATGAACGTAATAGAGGTTCCGGATGACGATGAAGAATGGGATTAACGATATGGTTATGAGGATGATTCCACCAATAATGATACAAGGATCCAGTTTGACTTTAGCGTAAGATGTCTTATGAGTTTAGAGTTCTTAGACTTAGTTCTGAGAGGGAAGCGAGGTTATAGCGAGTTTAATTCAAGCGCAGTGTAAGGAGAATCCCTAGATTGTGAAGTTGACAAGACTGGGGTTTAAGACCGCCAGTTTGTCAACTTATTTATACAAAACTAGCAATCTAACTATAGTAAAGTTACACAGTAATGCACAGTAAGTACGTGTCCATGTGATATAAGTGGCTCAGCCACAAACACAAAATGAACATGAGATAAACAAAGGTAAATAAAGGCGAGAAAGGAGAGTCCTTGCTAATTGTATAGTGATAGTCCTTAGCAAGTAAATGTTATAATAAATAAAAGAAAGATAAAGAGAAAAGATAAGTCTTATATAGTACCTGGAGCTATGCTCACACTTAAGTATGTAAATACTTAAGTACTATAAAAGAGAAAAGAAGAGATAAGTCCTTACTAAGTAAAGTGGAGCTAAGCTCACACTTGTAGTAATAATACTACACTTTACTAGTAAGTAAAATAAAAGAAAACAGAAAGAAAAAAGAAAAGAAACCGTTACGAGGTGCCAAAGCAAGTGCCTCATAACACATGGAGTGGAACTAAAATAGTTCTTATTCTTCTATGGTAACATTGCTAGCTCTTTATAGTAATCTATGTAGTGCATGGACCAGTTGGTAACATAGTAGAAGGACGTGTGTACCAGTGTGTTGTCCTGTATGTCTGTGTGCACAGTAGAATGATGAAAAAGGAAACTACATGTTAGTCAGCTTGAAGTCATGTCAACAACTCCGCAGCAGTTGTGAGAAGGATTGATAAGCATGTGCAGTAAGTGTGAGAAAAGGAAGTATAACTAAAGACAAGATGGGCCAATCAGAGATCAGACAACATACATGTCATCAGCTGATAAAGACAAAGAAAAGGAATGCATGACCATGAGAATTGCTTTGGTAGATCAGGAGCAATTTATAAGATCTATGGCAATAGAGATATAAGAAAATAGAAGAAAATGAAGAGAAAAATAGGGAAAATAAGAGTGGCCTGACAAATACCCCCTTCTTAAGGCAAGACATCTTGATGAGCGAAGAATGGAGATGAGCATGCATGGCAAATGTCTTCTTCTTCACCTTCCATAGATTTGAAAGGGATGCCAGCAAAGAGTGATGGGGAAAGAGGGATGATGGAAGAAGATTTAGGTAATTCTTTTAAATCTTCATATGACTTGGGAGTAATAACTCCATCATCATCTTCATTTGTAAAATCATCTTTATCTTCAATAATGCCAAAAGGAATTTCCTCATATCCTTCATCAAGAATTGGTGGAGTGGATGAGGGTGTTTCTTCATGAAGTTGTTGAGCATAATGTGGTCAAGCCATTATCTCTGGTGAATATTCCATCTGGTAAAGGGAATAAATGGCTACTGAATGTACTGCTTGAGGATTCTCTTTGTGGTACCTCTTGAGCATATCAGGAACATCTCCCATCAATACTGAAGCAGGTTCCCAAGAATTCTCTTCTGCAGGGTAGTCCTTCCATTTGACCAAATATTGAACTTTGCCACAATAAAGATGACTGTTGAGTATTTCTTTGACTTCATATTCTTCAACACCATTCTTGATGATAGGAGGAGGAGGAGGATGAATTTCTCGTTTGACAATGATGTCTTTGATAAATGGACAAAGTTTGACAACATGGAAAACAGGATGGATTTTCATCGTCTTGGGGAGTTTAAGATGATATGCATTGTTTGAAAGTACTTCAAGTACTTCATAAGCTCCAAGGTGTTTATGATCCAATTTCTTCATTGGTCTTCCTGTGTTGATATTGGTAGTTTCCAGCCATACTTTATTGCCAATGGCATAGACTGGAGTTTTACCACAATGTTCATCATAAAACTTCTTCATATCATCTGCTGCTTTCTTCAACAACACCTCTGCTTCTTCTCTGATACATTTGAGCCCTGCTACAAATTTATCCACAGATTCAATCTTGGTAGACATACAAGGTTCATGACCCATCCTTGGATCTTGTCCATAATTCAGCATAAATGGAGAATATTTTGTTGCTGAATGGATGCAATTGTTGTAAGCAAATTCTGCCATGGGTAACCAACTTGCCCAATCGTTTTGTTGATGGTTAATAAAGATGCAGAAATATTGTTTGATCTCTTGATTGATCTGTTCTGTTTGTCCATCTGTTTGAGGATGATAAGCTGTAGACGTAGCTGTTCGAATCCCCAATAAATGATTCAATTCATGCATAACTTGTGATGCAAATTGAGGTCCTCTGTCAGATAACACCTTCTCTGGAAGACCATGATGTTTCCAATCATGATCTCTCATAAGGTGTGCTACCCCTTCTGCTGTAATTGTCTCCATTGTTGGAATAGCATGAATCATTTTTGTGAAACAATCCACAACCATGAGAATAGAATCATTGCCTTGGCTTTCAGGCAATCTGACCATGAGGTCTGTGGAAATAATCTGCCAAGGATGTGAAGGGATTTTGTTAGGTGTCAACTCTCCTTGTGGTTTTGTGGGGAAAGTCTTTGTCCTTTGACATATTTCTTGATGTATGATGCCATATTTGGGAACTAGAAATGTCATTGAACCATTTCCAAGGTTTTCTTGTAACCTGGATGTTCTGCAAGAGGTGAATTGTGGCAGGTCTTCATCAGTTCTGCATACATTGTTTCTGGAACATAAAGTTTCCCATCATGGAAGAGCATCTGCTTTTCATCTTCACTCCAATGTGTGAACATTGCAGTTTTCCTCAAGTCCATATCCAACTTGTCCCAAATGATATAATCATGGTCATCTTTTTGTGCATCCATGATTCTTTTTAAGATAGGAGGGCTAAGTGCTGCAAGTGAAATCTTGTGTTTGAAAATTTTTGGCTTGAGCAAGATGACATTCTTGTTGTCATCTTCTACCCCCTTCTTATGGTCTGAATGTCTTGAGAAGAGATCAGGGCAAATATTGGTGGTACCATGTTTGTGGACCATATTGATCTGGAAATGAGACAAATAAAGTGACCAACAAGCTTGATGACAGTTGAGTTTTTTTGGCCATCATGAAGTATTCCAAGTTCTTGTGGTCAGTGATGACTTGAACAGGGTGAATGGAACCTTCAAGGTAGTGATGCCATGCTTCCAAAGCATGAATGATTGCCAACATCTCCTTGTCATATATGTTGTAGTTACACTCAGCAGGAGACAAACCCTTACTGAGGTATGCAATGGGTGTTATGAGGCACTTGCTTTGGCACCTCGTAATGGTTTTCTTTTTTTCTTCTCTTTTGTCTTACTTACTAGTAAAGCATAGTATTATTACTACAAGTGTGAGCTTAGCTCCACTTTACCTAGTAAGGACTTTCTTTCCTTTTCTCTTTTATAGTACTTAAGTATTTACATACTTAAGTGTGAGCTTAGCTCCAAGTACTATATTAAGACTTATCTTTTTCTTCTTTATCTTTCTTTATTTATTATAACATTTACTTGCTAAGGACTATCATTATACAATTAGCAAGGACTCATCCCATCTTGTCTTTGTTTATCCTTGTTTATCTCTTGTTCATTTCACACTTGTGGCTGAGCCACTTATATCACATGGACACATACTTACTGCACAATTACTGTGCAATGTTCATTTACTTACTGCACATTACTGTGTAACTTTACTATAGTTAGATCTCCAGTTTTGTATAAATAGTTGACAAACTGGTGGTCTTAAACCCCAGTCTTGTCAACTTTGCAATCTAGGGATTCACCTATACTGCACTTGACCTAAGCTCATTACAAACTTGCTTCATTCTCTAAGAACTAAGTCTAAGATCTCTAAGTCACTCTAAGCATCACTAAGACATCCTAAACTTGTCACTCTGGATCCTTGTTTAGTCATTGGTGGAATCATCCTCATCACTATCTTGTTGATCCCAATTTTCATTGTCATTAGGAACGTCTATTACACATATCAAGTGTGTATTCACTACCTTGTTACCAGGGGTATCGTTATGGATCTTCCCTAAGACCATCCAATAGGCTGCTCTTAGCAATGGGGTGCCACTTGTTATCCTGTTGAAGCTGTGAAAGGACTGCACCAGTAGCATAACCAGAACTATCTGCTTCAACTCTGAACAGATACTGCTCATCTGGAAAGACTAAAACTGGTTCAGAACCCACAGCATCTTGTAAACAAGTGAATGCCAATTGCTGTTCTTCATTCCAATGCCACTTGACATCTTTCTGCATCAGTTCATTCAAGGGTTTAGCAATATTGGAGAATCCAAGTATAAAATGATGGTAGAAATTGCAGAAACCCAAAAATGAGCAGACATTATGAAGATTCTGTGGAATTGGCCAGTCTTTGATACTCTGTACCTTGATCAGATCCATAGTGATTTTGTCAAAAGGAATCTTCAAGCCAAGGAAGTCAATAGATGTTTGTTCAAACTCGCATTTTTCTGGTTTGAGATAGAGTTTGTTATCCACAAGTATTTGAAGGACTTCCTGTGTGACCTTTTGATGTTCTTCCAATGTTGCTGTGAAAATTAAGATGTTGTCCATATATACCACCACAACTCCTTGAGAGATAAGACCATGGAATAAGTGGTTCATCATTGTTTGGGATGTGGCTGGGCTATTGCAGAGACCAAAGAACATGACAAGAGGTTCAAACAAACCCTTGTTAGTGATGAAGGCAGCTTTCCATTCATCACCATCTTTGATTCTGACATTGTTGTAGCCCCAACAGATGTCCATCCTGGTGAAATATCATGCTCCTTGAAGACAATCAATCAATTCTGAAATAAGAGGAAGTGAATAACTGTTCTTGATCATCATGTCATTGAGCTTGCAATAATCTTGAACAGGTTGAAGATCTCCAGATTTCTTTTTGATCAAGAAGAAGGGAGATGCCATAGGAGATTTTGAAGGATGAATATGACTGCTTTTCAAATTCTCTTCAATGAATAATTCCAATTGTTTCTGTTCATCTAAAGAAAGATTGTAAACTTTACCAGCAGATGGTTTTGCATCTGGTTTAAGTTCAATCGCATGATCCCAAGGACATTGTGGAGGAAGAGAATAGAAAGCTTCTTTATCAAACACTCTTTTGAAATGATGATATGCTTTGGGCACAATATCCTTGAAATTCTTCTTCAACTTCTTCCTTTCTGCTTCAATGGTGAGATCTTGGCTAATGTTTTGAATGGCTGCCTCCATTTCCTTTTGATCTACCATGACCATCAATATCCAATCTCCTTCTTCTTCAGCTGCAATGCATTCTTCTGCCTCTTGATGTATAGTTTGATTTTGTTGCTTCATCAACTTCTTGTTTGACTTCCATACTTGTCAATTGGCTTTGAGACACACTTCACATTTGCAAGGGCATCTGGTGAAATGTATTTTTCCCTGTAACCAATCGATTTCAGGGTTATGGATTTTCAACCATGATTCGCCAACTAGGACATTCTTTTTGCCCAGATTGCAGACTGCAAAGGTTGCATGTTCAGTATAGCCATTGATAGTCATAATGAAATCAATCATATCTTCAATAGATCCTCCTTGATTGAGTGATCCATCAACATTGTAAACAGGTATTGGTTGTCCAATTTTTTTGTGTTTAAGTTATTTTTCTTGATGAATTCTTTGTCAACATATAATCCAGTAGCTCCTGAGTCTAATAGAGCATCTACTTCTAAGACAGCTCCTGTATCCACTGTTTTGATTCTGAGCTTCATTTCTGGAAAGCTTGTAACATCAAATATTGCTCTTCAAATATATTCCTTTTTCCCAACAGGAGGAATAACCTGTTGCACTTGAGGCTTCACTTCAGACTGAGAGCAAGATGGAACAATGTGTGTTAAATAAATTTGGGTACAAGCATTGAGACAATCAACATCTGTATCATCAGTCTGAAGCATAAAGAACCTATTGTAGGATGGTGAACTCATGCTCAGTTCCTGTCCAATTCAAAACCCTGCTGTGGTGCTCCACTCTTTGAGCTCATTGGATCATTTAGTCTGAGACCACATGCCTGGAACTCCTTCTGCATCTTGGCCAAGAAGTCTGCCTCATTTGGTGCACACATCTCCTGAAGCTCACATTCCCCCTTCATTATTGTTGTTGCCCCTGTGGGCATCTTGGGTCTGGACATTCTTGTGCAAAATGTCCTTCTTTTCCACAATTGAAGCAAAGTCAAGGGCATGGTCCTCTTACCCTATTGACATCCATGGGTTCTCCTGTAGGAGTGGCAGTAGAGGTAGATTCATGACAAGGGGTGAAATTGCATTGTTGCCCTTGTTGTTGTCCATATTGCTATTGCTGCCCCTGTGTTTGTCTTCTTCCCCATGTTGATTTGAAGTTTTGCATGTCCTGCCAGACATACACCCTAATTCGTGCTCTTCTAATCCATCCACCCAAGTCAGTAGGAATTGGTGTTTCCATATAACAGGACTGGAGAAGTGGATGATTCATCCCCTTTTTGAACAATGTGCATAGTGCACCATCATTATATCCAGATGCTGTTTTATAAAGGAGGAATTCAGTGATATATTCCTTGATGTGTTGACTTCCTTGTGAAATGGTGGTCAGCTTCTGCTGTGCCATTTGTTCTTCATTGTGATCTCTGAAGGTGATTTTCATCATTGTCAGGAGATTGTCAAAAATTTTGAATGGCTCATCATGTCAATGAGGCTCTGCTTTATGTGCCTCTATTTGTTGTAGAATGCCTTTCCTCCATTCTTCTGCATATCCTCCTTTGATGTAAGATAGTATGACTGTTACATTATCCTTGTCTTGATATTCTGGGTGTGTGCAAAAGACAAGATAAATTTGATCCAAATAAGATTGGAATTTCTTTTTGTCTCCATCAAAATGAGTTGGTTCTGCAATGCAAACCTTGGGGAGGTGGACCTGGGGTGGGAGGCCTGTTCCTCATCCTAAAGAGGAACCTCCTCCTTCTGCTATTTCCAAATGGTTCATCAGATTCATTACCACTTCCTGTTGCACTACTAGCAACTTCTGCTGATCCTGTACCATATTCATCATCTCCACAAAAGTCAGTGGTTTGTGCTCTTGATCCATATGAGCAGATGCTGCAGATGGAGGTTGAAGAGTCACTGCTAAGGCTGCACCAAGACCTTCTATGTCTGAGTCTAAGTGGAATGATGTTGACAGTTCTTGATCTCCTAAATTTGCAAATCAATTCCTTGAGTGTGATTCTGGCCCTTCACTGTCTTCTCTGTGTAGTGGGGGGGATTGTTGTCTCCTGCTCCAAGTGTTCCACTGGTTGTCTTGCGACAGTTTGACTGATGATTTGTCAGATGATTTCGATAAGTGTTCCTGTGCTTCTGTAATTGAGTGATGTCAAGTTGATTGCATGCTCAGTCATACAACAAAAACACTATATTTTCAATAAAATGTGTGGATGATAAAAAAAACAACCAAGAAAACCATGAAGATTTGAAAAGGAGATATGTCTATGCTAGTATGTAGACGTTTCTGGACCTCCTGCAATGTAAGACACAAAGTGGTGATGGGGATTGATATGGAATGCATGGTCTGGATGAGCTGCCAATTCAAGTAGGACAGGGGGAGGGACAAGGGAAGGGTCATTGTAATACTGATACAACAACTCTCTGAAGAAGGTAGGAGGGTACTTAATGCAATACCTCCTATCCTGATTTCTCCACCATTCTGACCTAGGATCGGGGAAGATCCAAAGGGGGAAGCATTTGTAGTTTGTCAAAGGTTCACTTCAATGCTGAATGATGATATGCACATGCCAAGCTAGAAGATGACGGCACAGATGAAGATGAGTGGTGGAGGGATGGGTGACTAGAAGAAGAGAGTAAAAATTGACACTTAGACCTGCATCTAAGAGATGCTCTGTCCTAGAGTGAGTTTGGGGGGGACGAAGGTGGTGTGTAGAAGGGATGGGCAGTCCTGGAGCTGTCAGTAGCCTAGGCTGTTACCAGGAATCCTCTGATCCAAAATGCTCCTCCCAGAATGTCCATGATTGCATATCAACTGCTCCACTCCAAGGGTCCACCATGTGTGAGCTGTGGAGGATGTTGCTGGGCAAGAGGTGGAGGTGGATGGGTTGAACACTATCATGTCCAATGAGGAGTTGAAGAGTGAAGGAAGGTAAGCAAGGGACATATATATGAGTCCACAGGCTACAGATACACTCACTCTTGTGCTTTTGCCACTTGCAGTGATGGCAATAAGTGAGAGGAGGGTGAGGGATAAAAAGAGTGTGGCAGAAAGGTTCTTCTTTGTGTTTGGGTTTGTGAATGAAACCTATAGTGTAAAAGGGGTTGCAGATGAAACAAAGGTGAAAACACCTGTCTGCAGGGTAGGGGGGGAGAGGAAAGGTGTGGCAGGGGAGGGAGTTCTGATCAATTGTGAGCCCAACACTTTGTCAAAGCCAAACAATTGAGGAAAAGCTAAAACAACAAAAAGGATGATTGCACTTTGACTAGCAGATATCCCAGATATATAATCAGCTAAGTAGAACAAGAGAGGAGAGATGCTACTGTACCTAGCAGATATCCCAGATGATCAGAACTGGGAAATAAACTGCTAGGAGTCCTATGTATATATAGTATCCTAGACCATGCACAGACCATGCAGTACAGTATAGGGCTGGAGAATGAGAAAGTATAATAATGATGTCATACCTAATAATAGAGGGGATGTGTAAGTGCTGACTGAGGCTCCACAGTAACTGTGTGAATGATTGGTGATACTCCACAGCAGTTGTGAGAAGGATTGATGAGCATGCGCAGTAAGTGTGAGAAAAGGAAGTATAACTAAAGACAAGATGGGCTGATCAGAGATCAGATGACATATGTGTCATCAGCTGATAAAGATGAAGAAGAGGAATGCATGACCATGGGAATCACTTTGGTAGATCAGGAGCAATTTATAAGATATACAGCAATAGAGATATAAGAAGATAGAAGAAAATGAAGAGAAAAATAGGGAAAATAAGAGTGGCCTGACACTCCTGCTGCCCTCCAAGATTGCTTCTGTGATCCCTGACATTTGCAGATTGATTTCTCCCAGCTGCAGCCTGTGCTTTGTGCTGATTTACCTGCTCAGCATGACACTGTTCAAAGCCCTGATGCAATTGTTGATCATGATTGATGTGCTGCTACTGCTGCTGCTACTGCTGCTGCTGTGGTGGATTGGTAGGTCCAGGAACCCCAGGATGCCCTTGAACAGGGACAGGTGGATGGTGTGGATATGGAAAGGGGACAGGCATAGGCTGATATCCATATGGGTATGGATGATGGTACAGGTATTGTGCTGGGTTGTAATATAATATTGTACAGCCTGATATTGCCATGCTGGAGGGGGAAGAGGAGGATGTTGTGGGTGGAGAGGAGCAGGATAATAAGCAAATGCAGGGGCAAGGGGATTATTGGGGGCAGGAGCAGGAGGGTTCTGGGGGAGAGGGGCAGGGAGAGGGGCAGCCTGTGGCACTTGGTCAAAGTTAGGCTGTGGAATATCTCCCACATGAGGATCCATTTTCTGGGCATGACATGATGATGGTGATGTCATTTGTTGCTCATGTTGCCTCCTATCTTACTCACACTGAGTTTGGCAGGTGTGCTCAGGAGTGTGTGGTGGTGATCTCAGAAAAAGGAGGGATGGAGTCAGTCATACAGAATTGAGAATTGAGAGGTGTAGATGATGACATACCTCTGATCTGCATCCTCATGCTGGATCTAGGGCTTTGATTGGCATCAGGCAGTTCTGGACTGAAAAGATCATGAAATGTTAGCAAAGAAAAAAAGGATGAAAACAAAAGGAGAAACATACCCAGGCAATTGAGCATGTTGCTGTGCATTTGGGGGTCATGTTTCATATTGAAGAGACCCAGGGCTGTCAGAGGATATATAGATATTTAGAAAAGGATGAGGGATAGAAATGAATAAAAGAATATACCTTGAAGTATTATCCATTAAAAAAAAGGAAGGCAGCTGTGGAAAAGCCAAGGGCCAGGGCCAGGGATAGAGTTGCCAGGTCCTCCACACACCTCAGGTAGTCACAGTCAGAGGAAATTGCCACAAGGCAGTGTCAGATCACAATGCTTATGCCTTTATTATAAAAGGTGCAACTCAGGTATCACCCCTTTTCTGTTAGACAGGTGGAAGTGAGGTTGAGAGCAAAGCAGCTGAACACCACAGAATGAGAGAGGTCCAGCAATTGAATGAACAACTGCCTTTGGCAATAGCAAACTAAGGCCATGCTGGTAGACTTCACAATCTTTAGGCTTGGTCTCGCTGAAAAGACCACCAAGAGCAAGCTTTGGACAGAAAGGAAGTGAAATGTTTCTTCACAAAAGAGAGAGAAACAGTCTAAAAAGATAAGCTAGCAAGAAAGAGCCCAGAGTAGGTGGGTGGAAAGAGGAAAGATGAGCCATTGATGAAGTCACTTTGATGTGCTGCACTGTGCACTGTGCTGTGGTGCTGTCATGCATGCATGGGAATTTTGTGCCATATGCATGTGCCATGCTGCCATGTGCAGCATACCCACACCAGGGGAGGACAGTCTTTGTTGTGGTGCTTCACACACAAAAAAAAACCATGTGTCAGCCTCTTTACAGTCCATTTTTCCCTAATGTGGTACTGCTTACCAACTGACCTCCCATTCTTAAGTAGATAATTGGTTGAATTCATCCTGAGTCTGGTTGATTCATTGCTGATGTTGGATCAACTGGGTCAGTAGTTGTAATTCATGAGGTGATTCTTGGTTGAATGAAAGGGGTGGATGAGGTAATAGTTTCATCTCCATGAGTTGGTGCTGAGGAGTAAAGAATGTTTCCACTTAGGGAACATTCCTAGAAGCTTTGATTGGGGTTTGCAAGTCTTGAGGGCCTAGAGAAAGTTCCTGTGCAGGATTCTGGATGAGATCTTGGTACAAGGCTCTGTTGGTATTCTGGGATTGTGGGTAATGAAGATACTTGTTCAGGAGATACTTTGATGGGATCATAGCTCAATTTGTCTGGGGTATCCCAGCAAATAATAGCTTTGGTATGATTGTTGTGTTCTTCATAGATCCACTTGTTGTACTTGTTGTAGTACATATACTTGTCTTCTGGACTGTTGTATTCTTTGATTGAGATTGGGATGTGATTTCTGATTTGTTGTCTATGTTAGTGATAGACATTGAGATCTAGTTTGATCTCTATGGATATTTGCTGAGAGAAGTTGTTGTAAAAACAGGCAAGGATGCAATTGGCAAGTACACCATGAGGGTGCATAGATGGGCTTGAAGCCTAGTGATGAAGCAAAGGAGCCAAAGGACCACAGTCCAAAGGCAATCCATTCTGGAAGAGATGAACAAGTGCATAGAGAGAGAGAGGTATGCAAGAGTGAAGAATGACTGTTACAAGGCACTTGCCTAGGCACCTTGTAGTAGACTCATTTTCTCATTTTTTCTTTTTCTTTTATCTTACTTACTATAAATGGAGTATTAACTACAGCTGTGAGCTTAGCTCCAAGTACTATAAAGCTTCTATCTTTCTTTAATTATGATAACATTTACTTGCTAATGACTATCACCATACAATTAGCGAGGACTTCCTCATTTCACCTTTATTTACCTTTGTTTATCTCATGTTCATTTCATGCTTGTGGCTACATTTACTTAGTTCACTATGGATGTGTCTTAGTCACATGATCTTATTGATTGCTGTGCAATCATTGTTGATCTGTGAACCTTAACTACTTGTACTATCTTTAGGACTCTAGTTTCATATAGATAGTTGAAAGACTGGCAGTCTTAAACCCCAGTCTTGTTAACTTCACAATCTAGGGATTCTCCTATACTGCACTTGACCTAAGCTCACTACCATCTCATTTCTCTAAAGAACTAAGTCTAAGATCTCTAAATCACTCTAAGCATCACTAAAGACATCTTAAAACTCATCATTCTGGATCCTCATTTAGTCATCAGGAGTATCATCCTCATTGCTATATCATTAATCCCACTCTTCATCATCATCAGGAACAGTTATTACACTTATCAAGTGTATCAACTACCTTGTTACCAGGGGTATTGTTATCACAGACCTTCCATAAGACTGTCCAATAGGCCACTCTTAGCAGAGTACCACATTGAACAATCCCTATGACTGTCCAATAGGCTGCTCTTAGCAATGACTGTGTGAGAGCAGGTATGTGTGTTAGAGAGGAAGAGAGAAAGGGTGCACAAAGTGGAGCTTACCTCAGCAAGATCAGAAAATGCTGAGGTGTAAGGACAAAAGATATAGTGTAGTAACAATAACTTTGAAGAGGAGTCACAACTACATAAGCAGAGAGATGGCCCAAAGGGGAAGGAGTGGTGTCAACAGTATATAATCAGTATGTAATAAGGTGTGAACAGTGTACTCAGATAGAAAAATCAACAGTTGTTTATCTGAAGTAATGATTTGTCTGTTGAATGTAACTGTCTGTGGGTTGGGATTGGTTCAGGTAAAATAGATGAAACTGTTATTGACATAAAAAAGATTATTGGTGCTGTCAAATTGGAGGTAATCAGGCCACAGGCAATTAGTTACTTTCAATGGGATAGTGTTGGCAGGGAGAAGTTGAGAGTGATAATCTCTGGGTAGGTTTGATGTAGAAGCTGTGATGATTGATTGGTAACACTTCCTAGAAGTGTGTTTGGTTGTTAGGAGGAGTTTGAGTCTTGTCAAAGTGCTAAGAGCAGCCTATTGGATGGTCTTATGGATTCTCATACATTGCACTTGATCTGAGCTCACCATCATCTCACTTCATAAACTCTAAGAACCAAGTCTAAGATCTCTAAGTCACTAAGACATCCTATACTCATCAATCTGGATCCTCATATAGTCATCAGAGCAATCATTCTCATCACTATCTTGTTGATCCCACTCCTCATCATCACCAGAAACATGTATGTTGCTTACTACAACAATCTTGTTACCAGGAGTACCTTGTTAATGAATCCCTATGACTGTCCAATAGGCCACTCTTAGCAGCCATTGTCTAGCAGGCCACTTCATCACCTTCACTGTGTGCACTTTTGCCTATGCTTCAATACCTGCCCTTGACTAGTGCAGTATATATACTTCACTCTTACTGTACTATGACTCTTTAGTTTATCCTCTTGTTTGTTGGCTACCCAGTTTACTGGCATCTCTGCCAAATAGGATCTATTTTGTGCTCATCTTGTGTCTTTGCCAGACACATTTTCTAACATCTTGTTCCTTGTATCCCTACCTGCACTCCTTGAAGTTTCCCCTTTGCATAAGAGGGACATTTGATCTTTGATTTCACATTCTGACAGAATCACCCATTGTACACCCTAGGATTATCTTGCCATAGGATTCAGTCATTACCTGTGTGCTGACCCTCACACAAATGCAGGATGGCAGAGTATAAGTATGAAAAGAGTAGATAAAGATAAATAGCCAGTTTAACAACTAACTGTTGAACTTTCATGCACTACTATACTGTGTCACACTTACAGCCACTCTTATCACATGGTCTGTGTGCACTACTCATTTGTATATAAAACAGCTATCTTGTACCTTGACAATTAGACACCATGATGTTCTCTTCTCTTCTCACTTGCATGACTCAGAGTACCAGTTTACTGGTTGCTTGCTCTCTTATCTCCTGCATCATATTGTGTGTCCCTGCAGTTGTGAGCACCACCTCCCTGGGAGCTCATCACTAACTATTGTCCATAGAAAATGTAAGTAACTACTCTCATTAAGTAGTATATAGTTATATAACCATACCTATACTGATTTCTGTCATTCTGTTCTGTGTCAGAGTGCATATAGGTAAGATGGAGTAGGTCAAAATGGTCAAGCAGGGTGGAGTAAGTTGGAGTAAGTTGAAATAAATGAAAAGGAAATAGGTGTATCATAATCCTACCCCCATTCAAGGTGCAATGTCCTGGTGCATGAATCAGTAATGGGTAAGGGAATGTATAAACACTGGGAGAGTGGAGTGTCTGGAATGAGAAGGGAGTCCATCCCCCCATGCCAACTTGAATCTTGCAGGAACATCTGCCCATCCAAAGAAGGGGCACATGATCTCTCATGATTACTTATGACTCATCCCTGATTTGTCATCAGGCCAGTGTTACAAGGCACTTGCTTTGGCACCTCATTACAATTTCCTTTCTCTTTTCTTTCTTCTTTTCCTTTTCTTTCTTAAATCTTACTTACTATAAGTGTAGTATTAACTACAGCAGTGAGCTTAGCTCCTACTTATGGTAAGGACTCATTTCATTTCATTTTTATAGTACTTAAGTATTTATATACTTAAAGTGTGAGCATAGCTCCAAGTACCATAAAAGACTTATCTTTTTATCATTTTCTTTCTTTCTTTATTTACATCTACTTGCTAAGGACTATTACTATACAATTAGCAAGGACTCATCTCATTTTGTCTCTGTTCATCTTTGTTTACCTTTGGTTCATTTTGTGCTTGTGGCTAAGTCACATTACTTACACAATGGATGTGACTTACTGCACATTACTGTGCATTGCTGTGCACTACTGTGCACTCATTGTTGATCAATGAACTTAACTATATTTAGGACTCTTGTTTTGTATAAGTAGTTGAAAGACTGGCGGTCTTAAAACCCCAGTCTTGTCAACTTTGCAATCTAGGGACTCTCCTATACTGCACTTGACCTAAACTTGCTACAATCTTGCCTCTCTCTAAAGAACTAAGTCTAAGATCTCTAAGTCACTCTAAGCATTGCTAAGATATCCTTTACTCATTACTCTGGATCCTTGTGTAGTCATCAGTGGTATCATCCTCATCACTATATCATTGGTCCCTCTCTTCATCATCATCAGGAACAGTTACTATGCTTATCAAACACATATTCACTACTTTGTTACCAGGGGTATAGTTATAGCAGACCTTCCCTAAGACTGTCCAATAGGCTGCTCTTAGCAGCCAGTTACTGTACAAATATGACTATATTTCCCACAGACAGTTACAAAGCTTCTCACAGATGCTGCACATCATTCCCACACTTACTGCACTCTCCATTTCATATACCTGCCCTATAGTACTACACCTGGTCTATCCACAAGACTCATTACTGGTGATGACAGGCCATGTGCAGGAGGAGGATACAACTGTTCCTTATTCTTTGTAATCATATCTACAATCTACTTATAGTAGTCTATGTACCACACAGACCATGCATACTAGTGCTGAGGGATGTGTGTATGTATCTATATATGAGTGTGTGTGTGTGTATAGCAGCAGAGATTGAAAAAGGAAGGAGATGAGTAGTAAGCATTGTATAAACATCAACACCCCCCCATGCTATGCAGACACATGCACTAGGACAGACCAAGCCTAAGGTGATGATTGGAAAAGGATGGAAGAGACAGTGGTTTAGTGAGGATATCTGCAGTCACAAGAGAAGAGGGAAGATGATGAATGGAAATTGAACCAGAGGAGATACACTCCCATATGTAGTGATGATGAATGTTGATGTGCTTAGTACCTCACATGATCACAGGGTTCATAGCAATGTCAATGGAACCCTTGTTGTTGCCATAAAGTGTGAGGCTGATGCTAGATGTTGAAGCTGAACAACTGAAGAAGAAAGACTAAAACAAATAAGGACAATCTTGCTTCAAAGGCTAGTAGATATTCCAGATATATAATTAGTAAAGTAAGACAAAAAGAGACTAGAAAGTACTGCACCTAGCAGATATCCCAGATAATCAGAACTGGGGATAAAACACTAAGTGGACTATTGTATTTATAGTACTGGAACCTGTATGTGCAGGCTCTGGGATGCAACAGCAATGATGATATAGATTAGGGATAATATGTATGAGACTCCTAGCATAGCTAGGGATGCAGGTAACTGCATAGCTGCAGTGGGTAGTGAGTGGTTGCAAGTGCAGTATGGCAAGGCAACATGGTTTAGGTATGCTGCAGGGAAGAAGTAAGAGATATAGATGGGTGGAGAGTGTCAGAATGTACTTATTTTTCTAATCATTTTACGATTTCTTTTACTCTTATCACTCAAGATCTACATGAGATATCTTATCTCATCTTATCTGATCATCAGTAGATCTTATCGCGATTATCTATGACACATATTCATTTAGTCATCGGGCCACTTACTGTACAATTATGACTACAATTCCCACAGACGCTTACTGATGCAGTGCAATGCTGCACATTGCTTACTGATACTTCTCACAGATGCTGCACATCTTATTTACATATGCCTGCCCTACAGTGACAGCACATGGTCTGTGCACCGATCCCTGTAGTATATAAAGACTCTCATGTAGTAGATAGCTCTTCAGCTTTATACATCTGAGATATCCGCTACATGGCGTGACTCTTCTCTAAGGTGTATTGTCTCCTCCCCCATCAATCTCCCTTCCCTTCAGTTGTGACCTCGCTGTCTAGCATGCACCTCACAATTGTATAAAGCTCTCATCAGCAACCTCACACCCTCTCCCACTCCCATATTCCGCGTCCAAACCACAATTCCCCTCCCCCCTCACTCAAGAGAGTGTTGTATTGTTTTTAGTTCTCCATTCTTCATAGTTCAGCTGCAGCGCCGGGCCTTATATTGCCTCAGCGAGCAGTGCTAGGGTGTCTACCACTTAGTGGGGCATCGCAGAACCTCCTGACAACCGTTCGGACCAGGAGTACTATAAATTTTACTATAAAAAGATCTCTTTCGTAGTACTAGTAGCATTTATATACTAGTATATACACATACATACTTCCACCCTCCATTTTGTGTTGAAAGGCCTATTCCCTTGAAAAAGGAATAGCGAGCTCTCACTTCGCACAATCTTATTTTTCACCATTCCACGCATTCTACGCTCAGAAAAGAGAACCAGATCTGGCAAATCCTACACCAGGTTCAGCTCTCTTTTGCCAACAACTCATCCAGCGACTTCTTTGGCTCTCTTCCGCTTCTACTACAACGCCTACAATTACAGACAGCAGCAAGCAATCTGGTTCTTCAAGCTCCACAATCCCTATTACAACGATCACCCTGAGGAATTCCTGTGGAATTTCTTTCCAGACTACTTCGACTGTACCAGCCCTTATTACAACTCATTCCCCCAGGCGTTCATCTTTAGAAACGAACAATGATGTCAGGACCGAGCAACTGGGACATGAGGGAACCGGCACCAATGGTAGAAGACTCATCGACAGAAAGGGAAAGGGAAAGAAGAGAAGCAGATGAAACCAGAAGGCTCAGACTCCTAGATGTAGAGGAAGTGATGGAGATGATGAGCGATCAGATAAAGCAGCAGCAATGAGTACAGAAGGAACAAGGCGACGCAATAATAAGTTTGGGAACAACAATGGCAGATATTGCCAAAAACATGAAGGAAATCACAATGATGATGCAGCAACAGCCACTTCCTTCCACACACCCCCCAGCTATTCCTGCCAATTCCTCTGGCCAAATCAACACCCCGTCAGCCCACGTATTTGCCCAACACTGGGTAAAAGTTTCTGCACCTACAGCATTCTCAGGGAAGTGAGACAAACTTGACTCATTTGTCCAAGAACTATTCTTGGTATTTGCAGCGAACAAAATGTGGTCGGACAGTGATCGAATTACATACGCCCTCTCCTATATGATAGGAGGCTCGGCAGAAGCATGGAGAAACTTACAAGTCACAAAACAACGACTTCATGAGGCTAACCCCCTCAATTCATTATATCCCATGCCCTTCCGAGATTGGGTCGAATTTGACACAAAATTACAGGAACAATTCGGTGACCCAGATGAGGCTCACACTGTGCAACAAGCATTGCACAAACTTCGACAAATGGGAAAAACAGCAGATGAATACACCACCAAATTCCTCCTTCTAGCACCCAAAACACTATACGATGAGCATGTGCTCATAGACTGCTACAAAAGGGGATTGAATAGTGATGTACTCAATTGAGTATATAACATCAACCCACTTCCCACCACATACTTGGAATGGCAAAGGATGGCCCAACAGGCCAACAGGCACATGCGAGAATATCGCCAACTCATGCAATCCAGGGGACCATCTCAATGGACCCCTCGATATAATCAACAGGCCTATCCTCAACCAAACACAAGTACACAGAAGGTGAGCAATGCTACAGTACCTATGGATGTCGATGCGACGCAGAGAAGGAGACCTCTGATATGTTTCAACTGCAGAAAAGAAGGACACAGGGCAAATGTTTGCCCACAGAGGAAGAATATCAGGGAGATACACGAAGAAATCAGGCAGATGAGTATGGTAGATTTCAAGAAGATGATATTCAATGAAGGAGAGAGGAGAAAGCAACAGGGTTTTGCAAAGGACAGCCAGTAGATGTTGCTGGACTGTCCAAAAATATGTTTTCAGTACTTACTCCAGATGATGGCGCTGTTGACCATGCCAATGTATGCGATCCAATTGATAAAATCATATTTAACCACATCATCACAGAGTCAAAGACTGAAAAGAAAGAGACATCTGAGAGTATGCCCTCTCAAGAAAAAGAAAAGCATGAAATCATGGGAATGAGAGTCGACTTACCCATGATTAAAATAGAAATCAAGGTACCAGAGAGTGGAAAAGAAGTAACGATTGAAGCTCTTCTGGATTCAGGAGCAACTACGTGCTACATAGACAAAGAGTTTGTGAAAACAAACCATCTCAGTACAAAGAAACTCCCTATTGCTATACCAGTCTATAATGTAGACGGAACCAAAAATGAACAAGGTTCCATCACAGAAACCGTGGATTTAATAGTAAGAGTCCAGAACCACACAGAGTGAACATCATTCTGTGTTACAGGACTTGGAAAGGTCAATCTAATACTTGGAGAGACTTGGTTAAAAATCCACAATCCAGAAATAGACTGGAATACAGGAGCAATATTGTTTACTAGGTGCCCACAAAGATGTCATTTACAGATGGTTGAAGAGAGAAAGGAGTGGAAGAAGACAAAAAAGGAAAAATTGAAAAGAGAAATACCAAAAATAGTAGAAGTAGATGACGACGATGACGATGAAGTGAAGAAAGACGATCAAATCCTCTGCATCATGATAGGAGATGATGAGAAGGATGCCGCAATTCGAAACATATCCCAAGATCTAGCAATTGAAGCGGAGAAGAAAAAGATAAAGAAATCTTTTGAAGACATTGTCCCAAAAGCATATCACGGGTTCAAATCAGTTTTCGAAAAGGATTCTTTTGATGAATTACCTCCAAAGTGAATTTGGGATCACGCCATCGAGTTGAAACCAGGCGCAAAAATGCATATGGGAAAAGTGTACAACATTTCCTTCGTTGAACAACAAGAATTGGAGAAATTTGTTGAAGAAAATCTGGAATCAGGACGAATATGTACTTCCAAATCACCTATGGCTTCTCCATTCTTCTTTATCAAAAAGAAGTCAGGTGAATTACGTCCTATACAAGATTATCAACGCCTCAATGAGATCACTATCAAAAATTCTTATCCCCTACCACTTATCTCAGAATTGATAGACAAACTCAAAGGGGCAAAATATTTCACCAAACTTGACATCAGATGGGGATACAACAATGTTCGTATCAAAGAAGGAGATGAATGGAAGGCTGCCTTCATCACCAACAAAGGCTTATACGAACCTCTTGTCATGTTCTTTGGACTTACCAATAGCCCCACCACATTCCAAACTATGATGAACCATCTCTTCAGAGAACTCATCACTAGGGGCAAAGTGGTAGTCTACATGGATGATATCCTCATTTTTACCGCAACAATGGAAGAACACTGCCGCATAGTCGAAGAAGTCCTCATAATATTACGTGACAACAAATTTTATCTGAAACCCGAAAAATGCGACTTTGAGAAAACAGAAATCAACTATCTCAGACTTAAAATATCCTTTGATAAAATTATGATGGATCCAGTCAAGGTTCAAGGGATAGCTGAATGGCCCACCCCAACTTCCATTACCGAAGTACGCTTGTTTTTGGGATTCACCAACTTTTACTGTCGCCTCATCAGAGGATTTTCGGACATAGCAAAATCGTTAAATGCACTTCTGCAGAAGGATAGCAAATGGCGTTGTGATCAGGAACAAAAAGACTCTTTCGAAAACCTTAAAACAGCATTATGTTCCAAACCTGTTTTAGTCTTCCCTGAACCCAATCGTCCTTATCTTGTCAAAGCAGATAGCTCAGGTTATGCTACAGGTGCAGTTTTGTCACAAATGAGAGACAATGAAAAGTGGCACCCAGTCGCATACATCAGCAAAGGCTTGTCACCAGCAGAGAGGAATTATGATATCTATGACAAGGAAATGCTGGCTGTTATACGCGCACTGGAGCAATGGTGACATTATCTAGAAGGAACAGATAGTGTAGTCGAGATCCTTATGGATCACAAAAACCTAGAGTACTTTATGAGTGCCCAGAAATTGAACCGTCGCCAGGCCCGATGGTCTCTATTTCTTTCTAGGTTCAACTTTCACCTTTCCCACAGACCAGGGAAGAGTTCAGCCAAACCTGATCTCCTCTCGAGACAAGTGGATCATAAAGAGGGGGTGGAACATGACAATGAGAACGTCATACTGCTTAAACCTGAATTTTTCATCAAACCAAATCACATACAAGCAGTAATGACAAACAACATTCCACTACTTCAGAAAATTGCAGATGAACAGGAGAAGGACGGGGATGTCAAGATGTGGGTAGAACTGTCGGCAGATGAATGCAAAACAGTGACCATAGTGGGATGGTGACAAAATAAAAAAGGACTACTTACATACAAAAACAAAATCCTTGTCCCAGATAGTTGCAGAGCAGATGTCATTAAACAATGCCATGACACCCTGATAGCAGGACATCTGGGACAGTGGAGGACACTGGAGATAGTGTCAAGAATGTTTTGGTGGAAAGGAATGGCAGCTTACATTGGGAAATATGTCAAAAGTTGCGACATATGTCAAAGAATGAAAACAATTACCCAAAAACCACAAGGAGAATTGACGCCAAATGAGATACCATCACATCCATGGCAAATCATATCCACTGATCTTATCACACAATTACCAGACAGTCAAGGATACTATTCAATTCTAGTGGTCATAGATTGTTTCCCAAAAATGATCCATACTATGGCAACAACGTCAGACGTAACTGCCGAAGGAGTTGCGAGATTGTTCAGAGACAATATTTGGAAGCATCATGGATTACCTGAAAAGATTCTATCTGATCGTGGT
>QLPN01004274.1:0-10214 GCA_003314395.1 Albatrellus ellisii | reverse complement strand
ACAGAAAATAGTACCCTATCTATCTACAGACCAACTCCAATTTACAGACCAATCCCAACCTACAGATTAATTCCAATTGCCTCTCCAGCTATAATGTAAAGACCTATCATATTGCATTACAACATTAACTGAATCAGACATGGTTAAATGAGTTGCAACATTCCTTACCAATGTCCTTGTTATCAGACTCCTACTGCTGACTTTATTCTCTGCTGTTATTATTTCTTTTCTTTACTTTCTTTTATGTTTTATTTTTGATATGATTAGATTAGATCATCTTATCTCGCCATCTTATCTTATCTATATCTTATCTGATCTACATCTGATCCTTATCACTTATAGTCTTTACTGCCTCATGGGTTGGTTCTGACAGATGCTGCACATCTGTCAGTAGTAGTATCACACTTGCTATGCTTCTAGTTACTGTTGACCTGCCCTTAGGTACTGTGCCTGGTCTGTGCATGATCCATAGTACTATAAGTAGTGAGGTAGCTAGACAAATAGACTCCAGCTTGTTACAGCTGGTTCCACCCCTTCTTCTTAGCTGAGACTCCTCATCCCTTGGCTTTGATCCAAGGCAGCTCCCAGTAAGCCCTCTTAAGGAGGCAGGGATACATCAGGTTGTGATGCATTCATGACAATGCCCATCATCGGTTTGTCACTCCTGACACTTGTCCCCATCCCTGTCCTCATCACTGGCTATCACCCATGAGAACCTATACCCATAGCAATGATGGCATGTGATAGCATTGTAGATTACAAATAGATTGAAGGACAGAATAAAAAACTCATAAACTGTGAAGACAAAAGGCAAAACAAGAATATCAACTGTATGGCTACTGTTGTGGACTGGAAAACCCATAGAGCCATGTAGCCACAGGTATAGAGTCTGGTACCCATACCCAGGCATACTCATTGGCAAAGCCTGTTCAGATGCATTGTACTGACAATGATCACTACTCATACATGTCCCTGTTCATCATCCCAGGAACACTGGACCTATGAGACCAGAGTCTGCATATATCCCTAAAGGCAGGAGACTGGGCACACTCAACTAAAGATCACTCAATAGAAGAGGAAATCCAGCCATAAATAGCTGGAGTATATTCAGCTATACTACAGCCATCTATATACTCTAAGAGATTGTGCATGGACCAGTGCAGTACTCTAGGGCAGATGCTACAGTAGTACAATACCACAGTAAGTAATGGAACATGCCAAAGGTGCATGCTATGACCGCATAGTCTAGAACTAAGCAATGTAAGTAGAAATGATTAGATGTAGATCAGATAAGATGAAATGATAAGATGATCTAATCTAATCATAATCAAAGGAAAACAGAAATGAAAATGAAAAGAAATAAAAGGATAAATGCACCAAATAATGGTGCCTGACAGGACCTGTGTGAAAGGAAAGTAAAAGAGAAGATATGGTAATCAACACTGCCAAAGCATTTAAGTGTAGATCCATAAAAATAGAAGAAAGACCAACATGATTGTATAGCCAAAGTACCCAGCCTACTTTCAGGCACAACAATACTCATGGATACAGTAGCATGATTCAATACAGAAAAACATAGCCTGAACATTCTGCCCAACATGTTATTGTTTAAAAAGATGGTATCAACAGAACCCACCAAGAGGTTTGCAAAACATCAAGATAGAGTAAATACCTGCTGGATTGAATTATCAACTATTAAAACATGATTACAGTTGTAGATATATATAGCAACAGAGAATAAAAAGAAACAATGATAGATGTAAACAGAAGTGTATGAACAATAGGCACAAAGTTAAATATAATTGATCATTCTGTTGCCAGAAATGATGTTGTAGGAAAGTTGAGGGTTCCTATGTGAGTTGAGGATGAATGAAAGAAAGGAAAAAGAGGGCACAATGTTCATCTGCTGGTGTGCACCAGCACAGTGCAGTGCACACATGCAGGAGGGATGTGCAACACACTGTGCAGTGGTGGCATGGGCAGGTAGAGGGCTGCACACTGTTGACACAGTGGTGCCATGGGTGTGTGGGTCAGCACAGAAGAGGAGGTACATACCAATTTCCCATGTTCTCTTGAGTGGATGCAGGTGCCAAGCCAGAAATCTGCCATGCTGTGCTGGTATGGCAGCAGCATGGGTGCACATGTGGGTGCAGTGTCCTGGTACAGTGGTGGTGTGGGTGGCCAGGTGGTGGCCACCCACTGTTAGTACAATGGTGGTCTGGGTGGGGTCATAGTGGCCATGTGCTGCTTGTATGGCAGTGTCAGGACACATTTATTTTTCTTTACATTTTACAATTTCTTTCATCCTTATCACTCAAGATCTACACAAGATATCTTATCAGATTATGTAGATCTTATCACAATTATATATGACTCATTTATCATTCGTCATCAGACCATTTACTATACACATATGACACATATTCTCACAGTTGCTTACAGAGCTTCTCACAGATGCTGCACATCCTTACTGATGCTGTGCAAGCTGCTTATTGATCATTCACAGGAATGCTGCGCATTCCTTTATGATACGCCTGCCCTAGAGTACATACATGGTCTGTGCACAGGTTCTCTTTAGTATATATACTTCAGCTGTATTGTAGTTACTCTTCAGCTGAATACATCTGGGATATCTGTTTGCATAAGCATGATCTCATCCCTCTTGTTAGCCTTTCCCTTTCCTTTATACATTGTGTGACCTTGCTGGCAAATGTCAGCCTCACAATTGTATTCAGCTCTCCTCATTTGCAACCTCACACACACCATCACCTCCTTCTCCTCACCATCATTCCCCTCCCTCCTCACTCAAGAGAGTGTTGTACTGTTATAGTTCTCGAATTCTTTGTAGTTCAGCTGCAGCGCTGGGCCATACATTGCCTCAGCGAGCAGTGCCAGGGTGTCTACCAATTAGTGGGGCATCGAAGATCTCTCTGACAACCGTTTGGACCAGAGATACTATAACTTTTTACTATAACAAAGAATTCTTTCGTAGTAGTCTTAGTACTTAGTACAACTACTTTACTTCCACTTCCACTCTGCGTTTGAAAGGCTTGTTCCCTTGAAAAAGGAACAAAGAGTTTTCACTTTGCGCAGTTTTATTTTTCATCATTCCGAGAATACTTCACTCGGAAAAGAGGACTAGGTTGGGTAAATCATACACCAGACTTACCTCTTCCCTACCTCCACCCACACGACCTCGTACTTCTCAAGCTCTTATCTGATTCTATGGCAATGCATATGAATACCACCATCAGCAAGCCATTTGGTTCTTCAAGCTCCACAACCCATATTACGCCACTCATCCTGAAGAATTCCTGTGGCATTTCTTTCCTCACTACTGGGAAAGAACCAGCCTGTATTACAATTCACTCCCCCAACAGTTCATCTTTAGGGGAGAAGTCATCAGATGAGCAGTCCATTGAACTGGCAAGCGAGAGAACCAAGAGCAGAAATACCAGAATCATCAGAGGAAAGAATGGACAACAACAGAATAAATCCAATGGCAACTCAGATAGTGGATCTGGAGGATACCTTGGAGATAATGAGACACGAGATAGAACAGTCGAAATTAGCACAACAACAACAACAACAAACACACCAATTGGAAATGGGGAATGCATTGGTAGAGATAACCAAATCCTTGGCCAAAATAACATCAATGCTATCCGTCCCCCAAACCCAAATGCCACTTTTGACAAATATCTCTGGCCTCACTGCCACCCCCATGGGCCACGTATTTGCCCAACACTGGGTAAAAGTTTCATCACCTACTCCATACTTGGGGAAGTGTGACAAACTTGACTCCTTTATACAAGAATTATTTCTTGTATTTCCAGCAAACAAAACATGGACAGACAGTGACAGAATCACATATGCCCTATCATACATGATAGGAGGAAGCACAGAAGCCTGGAGGAACCTAGTAGTAGCAAAGCAATGATTATATGAAGTACAATCCCATATATCCAGAACCTTTCACAAACTGGATGGACTTCAACATGAAATTGCGAGCACAATTTGGTGACCCAGATGAAGCACAGACAGCGCAACAACAACTACACAAACTATGACAAGGGGCAAAATCAGCAGAAGAATTCACCACAGAATTCCTCTTAATAGCAGCCAAAACCAAATATGATGAAGAAGCACTTATCAACTGCTACAAAAGAGGACTAAACGTGGACCTTCTTCAGAAAATCTACAATATCCACCCTCCCCCTTCCACATACTTATCATGGCAACAAATGGCACAGAGTATGGATTGACATATGAGAGAGTTCAAGCAGCTGGTTGCAGATAGGGGATCCTCAAGCTGGGGACCCAGATACAACCGCAATGCTAACACTCAAAATAATGTTGCTAATCCTTCTGGAACAGCCCATAAAGCCAGCAATGAAACAGTACCAATGGATGTAGATCATGCACAAAGGCACCAAGAAATAATTTGCTTCAACTGCAGAGAAAAGGGGCATATATCATGGGACTGTCCACAAAAGAAGAAGGAGAAATTATGCACAATTCACGAGCAGATTAGGGGGATGACTATGGAGGAATTTGTGCAGATGTTGAATGATGAAGCAATAAAGAAGATCGCAAAGGAAGCGGGTTTTGGAAGGGACAAGTAGTAGATGTCGCTACCTCATCCAATTGATTCTCAGTACTTACTCCAGATGATGGCACTGTTGACCATGCCAATGTATGTGATCCAGTTGAAATATTTAATCACATTGCACCAGAGAAGAAGACTGAAAAGAAGACATCAGAGAGTATGCCCTCTCAAAAAGAAAAGCATGTTGTCATGGGAATATGAATGGAATTACCCATGATAGAACTAGAGGTTAAGAAACCCGACAACAGACAAGTGATTACCATCCAAGCATTAGTCAATTCAGGAGCAACAACTTGTTATGTAGATGAAGAATTTGTCAAAAATAATCGTCTCATTACAAAGAAACTCCCAATCGCTATCCCAGTCTACAATGTTGATGGAACCAAAAATGAACAAGGTTCCATCAAAGAAATGGTGGATCTAATAGTCAAAATCCAAAACCATACAGAAAGAACTACATTCTGTGTTACTGGATTAGGAAAAGTCAACCTTATCCTTGGAGAAACATGGCTAAAGATTCACAATCCAGAAATAGATTGGGAAACAGGGAAGGTGAAGTTCACAAGATGTCCACAAAGATGTCATGTCAGAATAGTCGCAGAATGAAAGGAACAAAAACAGAAGAAGAAGAAAGAAGTTCCTGAATTGAAAGAAGTTGATGATGAAGAAGAAGATGCAATAGGAAAAGAAGACAAAGTACTATGCATTATGGTTGGAGATCCTGAGCTAGAAGCATTGATATCGAACATATCTCAAGACCTCACAATCGAAGCAGAGAAACAAAAGATAAAGAAGTCTTTTGAAGACATAGTACCCAAAGCATATCATGGCTTCAAATCAGTATTTGCAAAAGAATCATTCAATGAACTACCTCCCAAACAGACTTGGGATCATGTAATCAAATTGAAACCAAATGCAAAAATGCACATGGGGAAAATCTATAATCTTTCATTTACCGAACAAAAGGAGTTGGAGAAATTTATCGAGGAAAACTTGAAATCAGGATGAATCAGACCATCCAAATCACCTATGGCCTCTCCATTCTTTTTTATTAAGAAGAAATCAGGAGAATTACATCCTATTCAAGATTATCGACACCTCAATGAAATTACGATCAAAAATTCTGATCCATTACCTCTTATCTCAGAATTGATTGATAAACTCAAAGGGGCTAAATATTTTACCAAACTCAATATCAGATGGGGTTACAACAACATTCGTATAAAAGAAGGAGACGAATGGAAGGCTGCCTTCATCACAAATCAAGGATTATATGAACCTCTTGTTATGTTTTTCAGACTTACCAATAGTCCTGCTACATTTCAAACATCGATGAATCATCTCTTCCGAGAATTGATAGCAAAAGGAAAAGTAGTGGTCTATATGGACAACATCCTTATCTTCATGGTGATGATTGAAGAACATAGGATTATAGTGGAAGAAGTATTGAAGATATTACACGATAACAAACTTTATCTTAAACCAGAAAAATGTGACTTTGAAAAGACGGAAATCGATTACCTCGGACTTAAAATCTCCTTTGACAAGATTATGATGGATCCCATCAAAGTCCAAGGTATCACAGAATGGCCAACACCAACCTCTGTCACGGAAGTCTGTTCCTTCTTAGGTTTCACCAATTTTTATCAACGTTTTATCAGAGGATTTTCGGATATAGCAAAACCCCTAAACTCACTTTTACAAAAAGACGTCAAATGGCACTGGGATCAGGAACAACAAGAATCATTTGAAAACCTTAAAACAGCATTGTGCTCTCAACCTGTTTTAGTTTTTCCTGAACCCAATCGCCCTTATCTCATAGAAGCAGACAGTTTGGGTTATGCTACAGGTGCAGTATTATCACAGATGTGGGATGATGAGAAGTGGCATCCAGTGGCATATATCAGCAAAGGATTATCACCTGCAGAGAGAAATTATGACATCTATGACAAAGAGATGTTAGCTGTTATATGTGCACTGGAACAATGGAGACACTATCTAAAAGGAACAGATAGTCCAGTCCAGATCCTTATGGATCACAAAAACCTAGAGTACTTTATGAGTGCCCAGAAATTGAACCATCGCCAGGCTCGATGGTCTCTATTTCTTTCTAGGTTCAATATCCACCTTTCCCACAGACTGGGAAAGAGTTCAGCCAAACCAGATCTCCTCTTGAGATGAGCGGATCATAAAGAGGGGGTGGAACATGACAACAAAAATGTCATACTGCTTAAACCAGAATTTTTCACCAAACCAAACCACATACAAGCAGTATTGGCAAACAATATTCCACTACTTCAAAAGATTGCAGACGAACAAGAGAAAGATGGAGATGTCAAGATGTGGGCAGAATTATTGGCAGACGAATGCAAAACTGCTACTATAGCAGGATGGGGACAAAACAAAAAAGGATTACTTACATTCAAAGACAAAATCTTAGTCCCAGATAGTTGCAGAGCAGAAGTCATCAAATATTGCCATGATACTCCAATTGCAGGACATCTGGGGCAATGGAGGACACTAGAACTAGTGTCAAGAACATTTTGGTGGAAGGGAATGGCAGTGTACATTGGGAAATACATCAAAAGTTGCGATATTTGTCAAAGAACAAAAACAATCATGAAGAAACCACAAGGCGAATTGACGCCAAATGAAATACCATCAAATCCTTGGCAAATCATATCTACAGACCTCATCACACAATTACCCAAAAGCCAAGGATATGATTCAATACTCATGGTTGTTGATCGTTTTTCCAAAATGATACATATCACCACAACAACGTCAGACATAATGGCAGAAGGAGTTGCAAGGATATTCAGAGATAATGTTTGGAAACATCATGGACTCCCTGAAAAGATCATATCAGATCGGGGACCGCAATTCACTTCCAAAATGATGAAGGAATTAAACCAGTTATTAGGTATCAAAATGGCCCTATCAACAGCTTACCATCCTCAAACAGATGGTCAAACAGAACGAATCAATCAAGAGATTGAACAATATCTCAGAATATTCATTGATCATCAACAATCGGACTGGATGAACTGGCTACCGATGGCAGAATTCTGCTATAATAATAGGGTCAATGCCTCAACCAAATATTCCCCATTCATGATTAACTCTGGACAAAATCCTCACATGGGTTTTGAATTGGGCAAGACATCCACTATCAAATTGGTAGAAAATTTCATAGAAGGAATGAAGAGGACGAGAGATGATGCAGAATCAGCGCTAAGGAAAGTGGCTGATGATATGAAGAAGTACTACAACGCTCACAAAGGAGCAACACCCAATTATGCAATCGGAGATAAAGTTTGGTTAGATGCAACAAACATTCAAACAGGAAGACCAACAAAGAAATTGGATCATAAACAACTTGGACCTCATCCAATTGAACAAGTATTGTCAAACAACGCCTACAAATTGACATTACCCAAATCAATGAAAATCCATCCGGTCTTCCATGTTGCAAAACTATTACCCTACTCTCCAAACGAAATTCCAGAACGAATTGTAAAAATCCCACCCTCTCCAATCATCAAAGATGGTATTGAACAATACGAAGTCGAAACAATCTTGAATAGTCAAAAAAGCAGAGGAAAAATCCAATACCTTATCAAATGGAAAAATTACCCAGAAGATGAAAATTCCTGGGAACCAGCTACAAATATTCTCAAAGATGTACCAAAGCTGGTTCAAGAATTCCATCTGAAATATCCTCTTGCCATATGTACTATTCGAAAATGTTCAATACCAATCAAATGACTTTCAGACTCAGCAAAACTACCTACACGAGGATCAGAGCACGCCACAGGATTAGATCTCTATAGTGCCGAAACAATCACTATTCCTTCACTCAGTCAAAAATTGGTTGACACCCAAATCGCCTTAGCTATACCTGATCATTGTTATGGCCGTATTGTGCCTCGCAGTGGTTTGGCTGTTAAGAATTCTATTCATATTGGTGTGGGTGTCATCAATTCAGACTATAGAGGAGTATTGAAAATACTCATCATCAATCTCAGCACTGAAGACTTCATAATCAATACAGGTGATCATATTGCTCAATTAATCCTCAAACATATCTCCATTGCTGATGTTTATGAAGTTAAATCATTGGATGATACTAGTTGAGGAGAACAGGGATTTGGTTCTACAGGAATTGCATATGCTCGTCAAGTCATCTCGCCCTAAAAGAGGGGGTATTTGTCAGGACGCATTTATTTTTCTTTACATTTTACAATTTCTTTCATCCTTATCGCTCAAGATCTACACAAGATATCATATCAGATTATGTAGATCTTATCACAATTATATATGACTCATTCATCATTCATCATCGGACCATTTACTATACACATATGACACATATTCTCACAGTCGCTTACAGAGCTTCTCACAGATGCTGTGCATCCTTACTGATGCTGTGCAAGCTGCTTATTGATCATTCACAGGAATGCTGTGCATTCCTTTATGATACGCCTGCCCTAGAGTACATACATGGTCCGTGCGCAGGTTCTCTTTAGTATATATACTTCAGCTGTATTGTAGTTACTCTTCAGCTGAATACATCTGGGATATCTGTTTGCATAAGCATGATCTCATCCCTCTTGTTAGCCTTTCCCTTTCCTTTATACATTGTGTGACCTTGCTGGCAAACATTGGCCTCACAGGCAGTGGCACAGGTGGTAGGGGACTGCACGCTGTTGACAAAGTCACTGCGCATGGGTGGGCACAGGGTAAGTGATGTACCAATCATCTGCATAATCTTGAGTGGATGTGGATGGGGTGGACAGGCAAGTTGCCACACTATGCTGGTACAGCAGTGGCATGGGTGATGAGGTGGTAGCCATGCTGTATTGGCACAGAAGTGGCATGGGTGGGTAGGTGGTGGCTGTGCACTGATCATACAGCAGTGGTGTGGCCAGGGTAGTGGCCACACACTGTTGACATAGTGGTGATGTGTGCCAGGTGGGAATAGGAGGAGGGACATACCAGTTGCCCACATCATCTTAAGTGGATGCAGGCAGTGAGCCAGCAAGCTGCCACACCATGCTTGTATGGAGGTAGTGCAGGCACACATGTAGACATAGGGTCCTGGCACAGTGGCAGTGCAGGCAGGGAGGGGTGGCCACACTGTGCTGGTACAGCAGCAGTGTGGGCAGGGTGGTAGTGGCTGCACATTGTTTGTACTGTGGCAGCATAGGTGAGTAGGGTGCTGTGCACTGTTGACACAGCAGCAATGCAGGCATCCAGGTAGGCACAGGTGGATGGACATACCAATTGCCCACATTGTTTTGAGTGGACATGGGTGGCAAGCCAGCAAGCTGCACTGTGCTGGTACAGTGGCAGCATGGGAGGGAGGGTGTGTGGCTGCAGGGCCATATAGTCTGTTGGTGTAGCATATTGGGTCAGCTCCAGTATACAATTTGTTTACCTGACAATAAAAAAGATAAGCAGCCAACCTATGCAGCACACAGTGGTGGTGAGCAGCCAACACATGTGGCATGGCCAGGTGTGTGATGACAATGTTGAGCAACCAGCACATGCAGCACATGTTTGCAAGCAATGAAACAGGCTACCAGCCATGAGAGGTGAATTG
>QLPN01004273.1:1802-12024 GCA_003314395.1 Albatrellus ellisii | reverse complement strand
ATGATTTAAAGTGTGGAAATGCACATTGCCTGGTGTCATGGTATGTTGGCTGAGTATGTTGATGGTGTATGCTAAGTTGGGTCACATCCCTAGCATCACATACATGAGTGCACCCACTGTGCTCTGGTACCTATGAACATCTGCTGTTGCTTCTGGAGTGTTGAGCTTTGTGAGTTGTTCATTTTGGAGCAATGGGATGACCATGGGGCATGTTATGAGGCACTTGCTTTGGCACCTCATAACAGTTTCCTTTTTCTTTTTTCTTTTTTCTTTTCTTATCTTACATACTAGTAAAGTGTAGTATTACTACTATAGCTGTGAGCTTAGCTCCACTTTACTTAGTAAGGACTTATCTTTCCTTTATAGTACTTTAGTATTTACATACTAGAGTGTGAGCTTAGCTCCAAGTACTATAAAGCACCTTCACATCTTTTATCTTTCTTTCTTTCTTTAACATTTACTTGCTAAGGACTATTATTATACATTTAGCAAGGACTCATTCTCTTTCATCTATATTTACCTTTATTTATCTCTCATTTCACTTGCACTTGTGGCTACTTAACTTTAGCTTACTACAGACATGTCTTTGGTCACATAATCTCATTGATTGCTGCACAATCATCATTGATCTGTAAACTTTAACTCCCTGTACTATGCTTAGAACTCCAGTTTTGTATAAGTAGCTGAAAGCCTGGCAGTCTTAAACCCCAGTCTTATCAACTTCACAATCTAGGGATTCTTCTACAACCACACTTGACCTAAGCTTGCCTTCATCTCACTTAAACCTTAGGAACTAAGTCTAAGATCTCTAAGTCACTCTAAGTGTTGCTAAGACATCATCCTAAACTTGTCACTCTGGATCCTCATTTAGTCATTGGTGGTATCATCCTCATCACTATCTCATTGATCCCTCTTCATCATCACTAAGAACATTTATTACACTTATCAAGCACATAACAACTACCTTGTTGCCAGGGGTATAATTATCACAAACCTTCCCCAAGACTGTCCAATAGGCCACTCTTAGCAGGGCACACATTGTGGTGACCATATCTGCAAAGAACATCATTGATATATTTCTCCTGAGAGAGGATAATGGTCTTGTGTTTGTGATCCCATGTGACCTGCATGCCAAGAATCCAGCCTATTTCACCAAGGTTGGTCATGTCAAAGGAATGTTTGAGCACTGCCTTCATGTTTTCTATTTCATTAATATTGTGTGATGCAAGTACAATATTGTCAACATAAATCACAACAATGCATGTGAGCTTACCAGATGTGTCATGTTTTAGAAATATGGAGTGGTTGGCATTTGAGTGTGTATAATGTAGTGCTTCAAATTCCTTCTTGATGACTTATACCAGACTCAGCCACCTTGGTGCATGCTGTAAATGGGTTTTCCAAGGCATCAGACCTTACCCACTGAGGGTTTGAATCCAGTGGGTGGCTCAAAATAGATTTCTTTGTCAGGCACACCATTGAGGTAGGCTGCCTTTACATCCATTTGATGAACTTTGAAGTTGTGTTTTGTGGTGATGGTGAGGATTGTGTGAAGTGATGAGAATTTCATGATTGGTGCAAAAGTTTCATTGAAATCTATGCCTTCGACTTAGGTGAAGCCTTTTGTGACTAGGCATGCTTTGGACTTCTGAATTTCACCAGTCAGTCCCCTTTTGATGCAAAATACCTACTTGCTGCCAATGGTTTTGTGATTGCACAGTTGGTTGACTTCTGTGCAGACTTCCATGTGTTGGAAGGTCTGCAGTTCCTCTTCACATGCTGCAAGCCATTCTGCTGCATCAGGGTATGACATTGCTTCCTTGTAGGTGAGTGGATCACTCTCAGATGAAATTGTTGTGGCTTGTGTGTTGACAATGTTGAAATTGGGCAGCACAGCTAGGGAGGCAAACACCATGACATAAATGAAGTAGGCATCAAGCCCAAAACTGTAAGATAGAGAAGATGTGTACCAGAGGGTAGAGGGTACACAGAAGAAAGAGAGAGCTGCATAGAGCAGGTATGTCAGAAGAGGGCTCAGAGAGCAGAAGTGCTGTGGTGAGACAATGGCAAGAAGATATAGTAAAGGCTAAATAGAGTCAGAGAGGAGCCTGGACTGTAAAGATAGAGATAAGGATATGGAAGTATGTCCAGCATCCTAAGATAGGTAAAAATCAACAGACAACTCTATGCTTACTAATGTACTCCTCCCTTTTTTGTTTCCCTACTGTACACACACATACATACTCACATACACACTCACATACACACATACACACATTTTCCTCTTCACACTTCCTTGGTCCATGCACTACTGTACTTACTATAAGTGGACCATAGTGCCATTGTATAACAAATAAGAACTGTTGACGTCTCTGTCTGCTTAATAATGTCCCACTTCCTTTTTCATCTTTACTGTACAACACACTCCAACATACGCAAGCACAGATACACACGCGTTCCTCTCATACTTATCTGGTCCATGCGTTACTCAACTTACTATAAAAGACTAGTAGCATTGTAGTAGAAGAATAAGAACTATTCTAGTTCACTCCTCACACATGGCCTGTGCTCAACAGGTTATGGGCCCTGCCTGGGCCATCTGCATCTCTCTTCTCCTCATGGCAGTTCTCGTCTTTACCTTACTCAACTCTCACACATTTCTCGTACTTGCCATACTCTTCTCACATCTCACAACTCCCTCCAACACCATATCAGTCCCAAAAATCAACATCACCTTAGAAGGGACTGACAACTACAAACAATGGGCGAACATCGTAAAGTCCGCACTCATCATCATGGGAGTTTGGTATACAATTTCCAAACCACCTATCCTCCCTATCACCTCTACTGAAGAAGTCAAAGGTGGAATGCCTATCGTTACCACCACCAATGCTGACCAAATGGAGAACTGGCAGCAAGACAACGACATCGCAAAGGCTGTAATAGCAATGCACTGTAGCTCACAACCCGCCGCCATGGTAGCTGGAGATTCCATGACCACGCGACAGGCTTGGGATGGTCTGAAAGAAGTCTATGGTAAACAAACAGTTATAGCTGCCTTTGTCGACTTTCAAGCTCTATTTACGAGCAAATTCAACATCTCTACACCTCTCACACCACAGATTGACACTCTCATTATCACACAAGATCGCCTCATAGCATTGGGAGTCGAAGTCAGTGAACAAAACATGTGTTTCTTACTACTGCATGCCCTCTCTCCTTCCTGGAGCTCCTTCTCCTCCGCACTACTCGCCTCTTCCGATCTCACCCATCTTGCAATCAGGAACATTCACGGTTGTATCTTGGACGAGGAAGCATGCACAAAACCTTGTGTGACACTTGCAGCTTTTTCATCCACTTCCAGCCCTAATAACTGCTGCAACACCACGTATTGCTCACACTGCAAACGCTGGAACCACACTGTTGACACCTGTTGGGCGCTGCATGGAATGCCTGCGGATGTAAAGGTGAGGTTAGATAAAAGGGATTGTGACAAAGACAAAGGGGAACCAAATATACCTATGTCCATAAATGCTATGTCCTCTGTTGTGGAACTTGACGCTTGCTACTATATGGGGCATGGCCTCTGGATGCTCGACTCTGGCTGCACCAACCACATCTCCCCACACAGGGACGACTTCCGAACCTACAGCACTGAGACATTAGGCTCCGTTGCCGTTGGGAATGGGTCACTCATCGCCTGCCTTGGTCGTGGGCTGTGTGCTTGACAACACACACTTCCCAACAAAACTATTGTCAATGTCTCGCTGGCCAATGTGCTTCACGTCCCCAGCGCCTCTTCACGATACCTATCCATCAGCCGTCTTGATGCGCTAGGATTCCAAGTGGTGTATAGCGCTGGAACCTGCACCATAACGAAAGACGGCAAAACCTTCAGCTCGGGCTTTCTACAGAATGGAACATACTGGGTTAAGCTTGACCCCATGCCAGTCCTCCATGCCATAACTCCTCCTTCTCTGCACGTCTGGCACAAACACCTTGGGCACCTATCCAAGCATGTTGTGCAACGTATCTCGCTGACTCAACTCACTGGATTTCACCTTTCTCCTTCCCCTCCTTCCACGCCCCTGTGCTCTGGCTGTATGCAGGGGAAACTTGTGCATACCCCGTTCCGGCTCTCTCGCTCTCGGGCCTCCGCTTCTCTCGACCTTGTCCACTCTGACCTAGTTGGCCCAATGTCTGTCGGCTCCGTTGGTCCACGCAACCTGTATTTCGCCACATTCCTGGATGACTTCTCAGGGTTCAGGATGGTGTACTTCCTTCCTCGGAAGGATCTCTTTGCACGCACGCTCAACAACTACTTAGCCTGCATCCATAACCTCTTTGGTTGCTGGCCGAAATCTCTGTGTTCCAACCACAGGGGGGAATACATCGCGTCTTCTGTCACAGATCTGTTAGCAGCTAAAGGCATCGAGCATCAGTTTTCTGTTCCCTACTCACCTCAGCAAAACGGCCGAGCCAAACAATGGAACAGGACGATTCTCAACCGCACCCTCAGTCTCCTACACCATGCTGGCTTGTCTTCGGGCTTCTGGGAACTCGCTGTTCATGCAGCTGTCCATACATATAACTTGTCACCAGCTCGCCGACTGCGCTGGCAGACCCTGCATGCCCTATGGCAACCTTCCGTGGACCCACCCGACGTCTCTCACCTACGTGTCTTCAGCTGCAAAGCCTGGGTCCAGTTCCCTGACGTTCAGCGCTCCAAACTCAAACTGAAAGCACACCCTCTTACCTTTGTTGGATATGAGCCTGGCACAAAAGGCTGGGTCTTCTGGGACAAGTTGTCTTTGCGCTGCATCACCAGTCGGGACTGTGAGGCCGATGCTACGTCGAAGCCGAACAACTAAAAAAACTAAAACAAAAGGACAATCGCACTTAGACTAGCGGATATCCCAGATATATTAGTGTATAGTAAAGAGAGAGGAGAACTTGTACTATACCTAGCGGATATCCCAGATGATCAGAACTGGGGAATAAACCGCTAGGAGTCATATGTATATATAGTACCCTGAAGCGTGCACAGACCATGCAGTACAGTATAGGGCCGGAGAATGAGAAAGTATAGTGATGATGTCATATCTAATAATAGAGGGGACGCGTCAGTGCTGACTGAGCTCCGCAGTAACTGTGGGAGTGATTGGTGATACTCCGCAGCAAGTGTGAGAAGGATTGGTGAGCATGCGCAGTAGACGTGAGAGAAAGAGTCATAACTAAATATAGAACGGGCCGATCGGGGATCGGACGACATATGCGTCATCGGCCGATAAAGACGAAGAGAAAGAATGCATGACCGTGAGAATCGCTTCGATAGATCAGGAGCGATTGTAAGATCTATGACGATAGAAATATAAGAAAATAGAGGAAAATGAAGAGAAAAATAAGGAAAGTAATAGCGGCCTGACAGGGACGCCGTTTTTGAAGAAGACGTTTTTCCTGCATCTGTAGCCACCTCATCACCGACGGTTCTCGATGTTTTCCCCTTGCTGCCTGATTCTCGCCATGACGACAATGACAACTCTACTCCTAGTGACAGCGATCCTGACAGTGACGGTGATGATCACGACGGAGATGATGACACACCTGATCTACCTCCACCCCCAGTCGCTCCAGTCCCTGACCCTGAGCCTCCTGCTCCTTCTGTGCTGGCAGCTCCTGCCGATTCTCCTGCCACTCCCCCTTGGGCGCCTCCTCCCTCTTCCCCTCCTCCGCATGTCCACACACAACGTTCGGAGCGTTGTGTGCATGATCAGGGACCCCCTGACTCACCTCCTTGGCACAGTGCGACGTCTGCTTCCCCCGGTCGTCAGCGTCCCTCTGTTCATCTCATCGGCGAGGACTACCCAATCCCTCGACATTCCCAGCGGGTTTCCCACCGTCCTGCACGTTTTGCGGACAGTGCCTATGGACCTTGTGAGTTCATTGACATCCTCGGCAAGGGGGGGAGCTCTGATGTTGAAGACATCTTTGCCACTCCTTGTGGGATGCCATCCATTTCTGCCATTCTTTCCCATGCAGTGTCACGTGATCCCCTGATGCTGAATCAAGCTCTACAGAGTGCAGAATCTGACGCCTGGCGTGCAGCCTGCAAAGAGGAACTCTCCTCTCTTGCAGCCCTACACACCTGGGACCTCGTTGACCTCCCAAAGGGACACAATGTTGTCAGAAACAAGTGGGTTTTCAAGCATAAGGCTGATGGCAGATATAAAGCCCGCCTTGTTGTGAAAGGATTCACCCAAATACATGGGGTAGACTACAATGAGACGTTCTCACCTGTTGCACACTTTGAGTCCTTATGGACCCTCCTAGCAATAGCTGCACTTGAAGACTGGGAAATCCATTCCATGGACGTCAAATCAGCGTTTCTGAACAGAGACTTAGACGAAGAAATCTACATGGAGCAACCACAAGGCTTCATTACTCTGGGCTCCAAAACCAAGGTCTGCCGTCTCTCCAAAGCCATCTATGGGCTAAAACAAGTGTCACGACAATGGCACCAGAAGATGCATCACTCCCTCCTTAGTCTCTCCTTCACCTGCACCTACTCCAACTCCGGAATATACGTCTCCACTTCCTCCTCTAAGCCATTAATCATTGTCCTCTATGTAGACAATATCACCATCATGGGAGGATCATTACAGGAAGTCGAACAATGCAAAGCACAGCTACAAGTGTTATTCCAAATGATGGACTTAGGTGAAATCAAGTCCTATCTAGGCCTACACATAACCAGGGATCAAGACAATCGCATACTCGAACTCGACCAAGAAGCATACATCCTTGACCTCCTCGATAGATTTCACCTCAAAGATTGCAATCCAACCACCACTCCACTTCCTCCAGGATGCTCTCTGACCAAAGCCGGCACTGAGTACACTGCTGAAGCCTCCATCCGAACAGAATACCAACAACTGATCAGGTCACTCCTTTATGCTGCAATTGTATCTCGCCCTGACATCACTTTCAGCATCATGAAATTATCGCAATTCCTCATGAACCCCCTTCCATCTCACCTTGCACTAGCCCGTCACATCCTGCATTACCTCAAAGGGACGTTACACCATCGTCTACACTACGACAGTAGTAGCAACGCTGGAATAGTGGGATACTCTGACTCAGACTGGGCAGGTGACCATGACGATCGAAAATCAATTGGAGCATACGTGTTCCTATTGGGAGGAGGTGCTATCACCTGGTCATCGAGGAAACAGCACACCATTTTGCTGTCATCGACAGAAGCAGAATACATGTCGCTTTCACAAGCCGCAGCTCAGGGGATGTGGCTACGCTCTTTACTTCATGAAGTTGGTTTCAGTTTTCCTTCTTCACTCACTCTCTATGGTGACAACAAAGGATCCGTCGACATCATGAACAACCCCATCATCACTCATGGGACCAAACACATAGACATTTGTCACCATTACATATGGGATTGTATAGCTGCAGGATCTATTTCTGTTCATCGTCTTCCTTCCTCTTCCATCATTGCTGATACTCTTACAAAAGCCCTTCCTCTGCTGTCTTTTAGCACTCACAGATCTCATCTTGGTTTAGTTGAGTGTGTTTCCAGCAAGGGGGGGTGTTGATGTCTCTGTCTGCTTAATAATGTCCCACTTCCTTTTTCATCTTTACTGTACAACACACTCCAACATATGCATACACAGATACACATGCGTTCCTCTCATACTTATCTGGTCCGTGCATTACTCAACTTACTATAAAAGACTAGTAGCGTTGTAGTAGAAGAATAAGAACTATTCTAGTTTGCTCCTTGCACATGGCCTGTGCTCAACAAGAACTATTCTAGTTCCATTTGTGTGCATGGCCTGCTCTCATCAGGTTATGGGCCCTGCCCAGGCTACCTGCATGTTGATACTCCTCACTCTCATACTCTTGTTCTCCCTCATGCACTCTCACTCCTATGTAGTACTCTCCCTCCTACTTGCCTACCTCATTCCTTCCTCTCACTCAGCTTCTGTCCCCAAAATCAACATCATATTGGAAGGAGCAGACAACTACAAACAATGGGCAAACATTGTAAAATCAGCACTCATCATTATGGGCATATGACACATCATCTCTAAACCTCATATCTCTCCCATCACTGTGACATGGGAAGACTCCCTGCTCAGTATGTTACAAATCAGGATGAAGTTGCTGCCTGGGACCACAATAATGATGCTGCAAAGGCCATCATCTCTATGAATTGCACAACACAGCCCTCCACCATCATTGCCACCAACTCCATGACTGCACATTGTGTGTGGGACAGTCTGAAGGAAATCTATGGTAAAAAAATGGTTATTGTGGCCTTTGTTGACTTCCAAGCCTTGTTTACCAGCAAATATGATGTGAACACACCTCTGATGCTGCAGATAGATGCCCTTATCATTGCCCAGGATAAACTTGTTGTGTCAGGTGTTGAGGTTAGTGAGCAGAATATGTGCTTTCTCTTACTGCATCCCCTACCTCCTTCTTGGAGCTCATTCACCCCTGCCTTACTCACCTTGTCCAACCTATCTCTGCTCTCCATTGGGAACATTCATGGTTGCATCTTGGATGAGGAAGTGTGCACCAAACCTCATTCCACACTTGCTGCATTCTCTCAAGGCTCCACCACTGGTCCTGGTCATTGGAACACCAGTTTCTGTTCCCACTGCAAACACCACAACCATACCATTGACAATTGCTGGACTCTCCATGGGATGCCAGAGGATGTCAAGGTATGATTGGATAAGAGGGGCAAGGATAAAGAAAAGGGGATAGGAGATGGTGCACCTAGTACTTCATTATATCATTTGTCTTCTTCCACTGCTTCTGCTGCTGCTGAATTCAATGCTTGCTACTATGATGGTTGTGGCTTCTGGATACTCAACTCAGGCTGTACTGATCATATCTTGCCCCACCAAGGCAATTTCTCCTCCTATACCCTGCAGTCTGTCACAGTTGGAGATGGCTCTGCCATCACCTGCCCTGGGTGCAGTGCTTGTTTGCAGCAGCACCTCCTTCCTGACAGTTCTAGCATCTTGTTGTCCCTCTCTGATGTCCTGCATGTCCCAAGTGTGAACAGCCACTTCCTGTCCATTAGCATGCTTGATGGACTTGGCTTCTGCATCACCTATGAGGCTGGTCACTGCAAAATAACATAGAACAGTCACCTCTATAGTGTTGGGGTCCTTCACCATGGGACTTATTGGCTATCACTCTCTCCTGCCCCATCAGTCCATGCCCTTACCCTCCCATCACTACATCTTTGGCATGAGCATCTTGGGCACCTTTTGGAGGCTGTTGTGAGTTGCATCCAGCCATCCCAACTCTCTTGGTTCTCCCTGCCTGCTAAGAGTGGCCTATTGGATGGTCTTAGGGAAGGTCTATGATAATAATACCCCTGGTAACAAGGTAATTGATACATGCTTGATAAACATAATAACCATTCCTGATGATGATGAAAAGCAGGATCAACGAGATAGTGATGAGGATGATACCACCAATGACTATATGAGGATCCAGAGTGACTAGTTTTAGGATGTCTTAGTGATGCTTAGAGTGACTTAGAGATTCTTAGACTTAGTTCTTTAGAGAATGAAGCAAGGCAATAGTGAGCTTAGATCAAGTGCAGTATAGGAGAATCCCTAGATTGTGAAGTTGACAAGACTGGGGTTTAAGACTGCCAGTCTTTCAACTACTTATACAAAACCAGAGTTCTAAAGATAGTACCAGTAGATTGTCAGACTCCTACTGCTGACTTTATTCCCTACCGTTATTATTTCTTTTCTTTATTGTTTCTCTTTAGATCATCGGATAAGATAAGATCTTCATCTTATCTTTTACATCTTATCTTGTTAGATATCTTACTTACTGTCATTTTGGTCTTCTCGGGGTTGTTCCCATAGATGCTGCACATCTGTCAGCAGTACTCACACACTTGCTGTGCATCTAGTTACTGTAGACCTGCCCTTAAGTACTGTGCCTGGTCCATGCACATGTTCCAGTACTATAAGTAGATAGGTAGCTATATGAATAGACCCCAGCTTGTTACAGCTGGTTCAATCCCCTCTTCTTAGTCTGAGTCCTCTCATCCCTTGGACTAGATCCAGGGCAGCTCCTGGTAAGCCTCTCCAAAGGAGAGCAGGGATACGTCGGGAGTCAGTGGTCTCACACTACAGATGTCCGCTGTAGGCTTGACGATCATGACATAGAT
>QLPN01004268.1:0-25983 GCA_003314395.1 Albatrellus ellisii | reverse complement strand
TTGAGAGGCTTGGATAGCCTACCATGACTCTGTGAGTGAATACAGTCGTGGTTCTGCGCATGGGCCGGGTGAGAACGGGCGAGTTACGTGTGGGGTGGGACAGCGAGACCGGGGACGGGGTGCCCTTAAGCTTAAGTGGAGATCTCGGAATTGCAGCCATATGCTGTGACTGAGAATGGCGCACGAGGGGACTTTGTAACATGCACCAGATCTTGTGCTCACACTGGGGTCGTATCGGCTAATCGTCGAAGCCGAAAAAGTAGATAGAACAGGTGCAGACAGCTTCAGAGTTCCTCGGCACCCTTGACAACCAAATACCCACGACATGATTGATCTAATGAACAAGCTCCTTCCCCGTACTTCAGCGATATCGCCTCTGGCTACGGCATAGTTCATATCGGCTGTCGTGCAATTGTGCACTCAGTCGCTCTTTGTGTACAACACGCAAAGACCGCATGGGATAGGTCCTACAATGTGGTGCATGTCTGGGAGCTGACGTTCACCCGTATCCTTTTCGCGGATCCATCCGTGGTGTCGTACACTTCTTCGCCGCTCTCATCCGTCATGCGGATCATTATGCTTCGCCACTAAGCATCGTGATCTTGAGTCTTACGCTCGCTCTTTCCAGGTTGAAAAAGGGGTTCAATAATGATTTCTGGGGGATTCGCTGCATTCCTCAAAACACTGGAGTTGCGATCCCAATGGCAAGATGCCGTGCCGTGTCAAGAGACACATGAACCCCTTTTCCATTCAAGGAACTGACAACTCAAGAGGGAAGCTGCTACCACGCGGGGTGTCATAATAGATATGATGACGGGCTGATGGAGATGGAGACTAAATTACGAAATATATAGATACCACTTGTTGACGACTCGACGTGTTGGAACATGGACCAAGTAATAATTGCTGACCATCGTCGTTGGTGGCTGGACAAAGAAAAGGAGACAGAGAACAGAGGGTACTGTGGCAGCATAGAATGTCGATGGTTAGCACAGATTTTATAGCGTGACACCTGAAGGCGGCATGAAACGAATGTGCGCAGTGGCCGCATCAGAATCGCGAGTGCTCAGGCTATATCTTGAGGTTGCCGTCACGAAGATGCGCGGAGCGCTTGTCGTTGGCAAGAGCAAGCCCGAGGGAAGTACAAAACAACGTATCTAGTTGATATGTAACTCTCCAAGACTTGCAGTCACGAATTGAATTCCAACATTAGATCTAACGTTCACGAACAGCGCACCATGATTACTCCCCAGTCAAGTCCACTGCCATAAGTCGGTGACCAGCCTAGACTCAAATGATATTTGTCGCGACAGCGTAAAGGATTAGTCTGTAGTTGACCTCAGCGCTAACAACCGTTCTGAATTAGGGATAGATCCTTGGATGTATTGGCGGTCGTTCTGCATTAGGAATAGGTCCTTGGATGTATCAGAATATTCAGAAGACGGTCGCTGATGGGTCTTGGATGTATTGGGGCCCTCCCCCTGCTGGAAGAGCCAGAATGTCGTTCGTGGACCCAGATGGCGAACTCGGGTGACGCCCGTCCATTTATGCTCAGAGGCTCAATTCTTAGCGGTCAGCGCTCATAACGTCGTAGTCTCCCGCTGCTGAGCTCAGCAGAAGACGGTCGTTCTGAAATTAATTATCGTCAGCGCGTATTCGCTCCCAAGCTTTTATCTATGATAGCAGATGTCCTTTCTCCATCAACGCTTCCTCTTCCCCCTTCATCATGTCTGGCCACTCCGCTCCCTCTTCCTCCACCCACGTTCACAACAAATCATCTACACACCTCCTTCCTGATCAGAAATTCAGTCTATATCCCCCCCAACTCCCCACCCGATTCCCAAAGTCTTCATGGAAGCGCAGGGGACTTGTGCCAATAATTTGTATTGTTTCGTCTACTTTTTCCGTACTGTTCACCATCTTCTTCTATTCCGTCTATGACCGACAGTCTACAATCCATGGTTTTGGTTTGAATCGGACCGAGTCCCCGATACACGTCTCTAGACTATCGGCGCTTCTTGGACCCCCCACTGAAAGGTTTAGAGGTAATAACGCGTCCCACCATTGTCTGGTCAGATGGTTTTTACCCCCTTATGCAGATAACTTACGAAACGACACCCAATATCTCACATCATGGGTGAATGCTGGCTGGAGTATGTTTCTCTTTTTGAACTGGATGTGCTATACACGCTGACGCGTGTTCTTCCAGCAAACGATGTTATGACATACGTGTGTATATCGATCAATGAAGACGTCTCCGTCGCCTGACCGACCTGCACAGGGAAATATGATCTACCTCGCTATGATCACACAACGCGTGCCCATCGTTGGTTACTTTGTTCCGATGCATATCGGCGAAGACGCCGGCACGATTCCCTTTAGCGAAATCTTCAATATCGACTACCTGTCCAAGGTCATCGGCGTGCCTGTGCTCGAGTGGCAGGATGTCAAGGACCCGAATAGCAACGAGGTCGAGGAGTTAGGCTGCTGGAGCGTGTGGCAAGCGGTCCAGACCCAGAGCCAAGAACCGCGAATAACCAGTGCTTTACATCTCTATAAGCTTGGTATGCTGACCCCATAGGGTATCCCTATTCTTCTGTTTTCTTATGCGCTTGTTGTTTTTAGATATCTCATATACTACAGCACCGTCTTCAATCAAGAAATTTCAGGGATATGAGCACGATTCCCATGCCCACTTTTGGTCCATCGCTATGCTGACTTTCCCGGACGGTCGCCGGGGCAACCTGCAAGCACCGCAACCAGCTGGGCTCCACCAAGCCCTGCTGAGTCCGGACGAGCATCTTGCGTGCTTCGACTACTTGTACTATGTATGCGCGACCACGGTGCGTTACTCCCGTCGCTGCGCTGAAGTGTCCTCATGATCACGCAGTCCTGGGAATATGATTATGATTACAGCCCAGCCTGGAGGTTTGTCGTGAAGAACTTCCGGTGGACGGAACGCCTGCAAGGCATAACTAACGGATACCTCAAGCGCATGCTCGGGGTTCCCGAAGAAGAAGACGTGCCGCCTGTAAGCAATGCGCTGACGTCGTTCTTCCTCTTTGTTCATCACTGACCCCCGCCTTTCGTTGTGATCGTAGTATGTGGCCATTCATGCCCGGCGCAAGGACTTCATCGATCAATGCAACGACATACCGAAGGACCTTTGCTTCCCGTCAATGCAGGCCTTCGCCCGCCGTGTCGCCGAGGTGCAAGAAGAGGCCCGGGAGCGTTTGGGCTTGGACCCGCAGCACGTCATCATGTTCAGCGACGAACCGGACCCCGCCTGGTGGGATGGTGTGCGACGGGCAGGCTGGTATACCCTAGACCACGTCTCGGAAGACACGGTTGCCAAGTACGGTCGATGGTGCGTTCTCGAAATCTCGAAATTACACATGTCTGAAGGTCCTCTTTCCCATTTCCTCGCAACGCCCAGGTATCCCCTCATAATCGAAGTCGTCATTCAGTCGTCCGCAACCGGCTTTGTGGGGACCGAAAAGTCGACGATGTCGCTGTTGGCCGCGCGCCGTGTGCAGGAGTGGCACAATGGTGCGGTCAGGGTGGTGAAGTGGGGCGCGCCGGGTGCTGACGATCATTGATGGATGCTTCAACGAGATGCGGACGGCGTTTAGAATGAGCTTCGCAGCCTCTGCATGCATCACATTCGTCCGGGTACGTGCATTATTTACACACGTTAATGCTGTGCTATCGTTGCTCTCCTATTTCCTGTCACTTCATGTGTTGGGTGTGTACAGTCATCAACTACTCCGTTACCCATTTGGTCGACGTCCCAGATTTGGTCCTACTCTATAGTTTCCAATTTTTTTAAATATGTATCGAGCGCATCCGTTTACTTATGCCAATTAAACTGTGATCGGAGTAGATAAACCGTCAAAAAATTGAAAGCTCATGACCAAGTGGGACATCTTTTAGAAAACCAATGCATGCTTCAATTCTACAGATTTCCTTTACCATACATACATTCTGTTGGATCCCGCTCCTCAAGATCGGATACTTTGACTTAGGGTCTTTTTGAGCTGCTTCCATGCAGTGCTGTCATCATTTCGCATTTCGAAGCCCCAGAAGTGGGACATGAAAATACGTGATGTGACGCATTGTACGTGCCTTAAAATTCAAGGTATCAGCCATCGACTAGCAGGACGTAACGTATGATACGAAGAGAGGTGGGCCTCCATGTGTACTTGGCATGTAACTGATCTTATATTACGCATCATTTGTTCTGTAGGTTGAATAAAACGTAAGAGAACATGTGGTCATCTGAGAGTAGTATGAAGAGTCCTACGGCATGGCTTGGAGCATACCGTGCACCTCCCATCTGAGCATGAACAGAGCTCACTACCTCCAGTGAAGTGGGTGCGCGGCGGAAGCGGGATGGCACTACCTGGTGGTCGCTTCTGATTTATCAGTCAGGCATGCTGCTTGATCCCCAGGGCCAGGATGGCCTGCCACAGCTCTGAAGCCAATATAGTCAGTAAAACATAAATGTGTGGCCTAATGTGCAGATGGTGGGTATATTGTGAAGGATTGTGATTTTACTTCCTCTTCCTTGGTATGTAAGGGGAAGAGCCTGCTCGGATATCCCACATCGTACCGCACTATCATGTCCAAAGGTAAATAGCCTCATCTACATAACCATCACAATATTTAGCTGCTCATAGAGAATCTAGTGTATATGCACGCCAGATCCTCTATGGGCGAGCTGAATAGGATGTTTGTCCAGAGCTTTATCATGATACCTACTAGTGGCATACTGATTATGAGGCCATAAGTATTGAAGGTCAACAGCTTTGCATTGGCAGATGACGTGTGCCTTGAAAATGGTACATTGATGGCAGTCATCATCCAAGCAGCGGGAGGCACGCTGAGGGAAATTTTTCACTACTCTGCCGGCAATTGCCGATGTGCCAGGTTACGTTACAATAACAGCAACATGATCCTGATGTTTACATGTCAGATACGAGGCAGTCCCCGCCTTGGAGATGCTTTGCATGGGAGATCTGCAGAAACCATCTACAAATGGGAAGAATTGGAAGCCCATCAGCTCTTGGAATCCCCTAGTGATATGGTGATGGCCCGTGCAAGCTGATTCAGGGGATGTTTTCCGTGACCATAGCCAAGGTTTGTGAAGGAGACTAGGCGTGCCAGCGGCTTTGTGATCCAGGCATTCTCATTTGCCAGGAGCTGTCTCATGTTGCGAAGGAAGAGGAGACCTAACCTCATGCTGCAAAGTTGATTAATGTGACTTGTATACACACCTCGAATGATGAGCACACTCTCGTAATCATGCTATCGTCATTCTGTCTAATCTCTTTACTTTTCACTGTTCACTGCTTTCCTGCTGTGCAACAAGCTCCCCTCCAACATGGCAATGCGGCCTCCTTCCTGAGAAGGTTCGCTCATCCACTTGGATGTGGCTAGGGGGCAGCTGCCAGTGATGGCTCATGCAGCCGTACGTTGTCACAGTCGTATGACAGAAGAGGTGTTTGTTGGAGATCGGGCGCGGTCCGTGCGAGCTTATGTGATCTCGCAGCATTGTGGATGCAGGGTCTAGGTATATAAAAAGTTAGTTACTTTGTTTTGTACACCTTCGTGCGATTGCCCTACCCTTTACCCTCCCTTAGGACAAGCATGCCATTTTTGCGAGTGTTCGATCGTTCGTTTCAACAGCTAGTGCTGGCTTTTGACCAGCTATATACTTTCAACATGTCATGTTACTAGTCTACTATGTTACAATACACAGATCTTTATTGTAGGGTGTTGCCTGCCCTCGTTGTTGCCACCTGCCTATCCAATATCATTATTGTCATGTTGTGCTTGTTACCTGTCTGCAATGAGATGTGGACAAAGAACATGTTACCTACAGCTGTGTGCCAGTGCACAAGGGCAGTAGCAAGAGGAGTGTGGGAAATTTTTATAAATCTATAGCATAGATGTTATAGACATAATAAGTATGTGTGCAAGATAAAACATGATAGCACGGAGCTCACCTCAGTAGATAGTAGAAACGACCGAGGGACAACAGTGAACTATGAAGGTATTTATATATGTGGCGGTTAAAACATATGAAAACCATTGTTTCGGCAGAAGCAGACGCACACCAAACAGAAAACAGAATGATATCTGTCCACATGAAACATCCCATACTGTGATGTGAATAGAAGATGAACAAAGACATCGTCATTCTGCATCGGTCACCTTTCAAATACATGGGAGTGCATAAGAGGAGACATATATATATATGTGTGTGTGTATGTGTGTGTGTGTATGGGAAAGAGGGGAGTGGGTAATACGAGATTAGGAGGAGCACGGGCAAAGGCAGTCTCCTTCAGAGACCTTGACTACATACATATGTAGGGCAGAGGGGACACAAGAGAGAGGGACTTTGATAGAGGGAATGTGAGCGAGGGGGAAGCACATGAGAGTGAAGGAACGCTTGAAGGAGAGAGCGAGGGGAAGGGGTCGTGGGGGGAGACAGGGAGCGCGGGAAAAATGGGAGCGTGAGAGAGGATATGGGCAAGAGAGGGGTATAGAAGAGAGTGGAAGAGAGTGGACGCAGGAGAGGGAGACAGAGCATTAGCGAGAGAGGATCGCATGAGAGACTGAGGGAGCGTGTGAGCGGGACAGCGAGGGTAAGGGAACGTAGGCAAGACAGAGGGTGCACTCAAGAACGCGCGAGAGAGGGCATGGGCGAGAGAGGGCGCAGCCGAGAGAGTGTGTGATTGATAGAGGTCTGCAGGTCGACTGTTGTGAGTGGACGTCTTACATGGCGGGTTCACTCGATATACTACACAGAGAGCATGCATGGCCTACGGTGCGGTGTAACGCTCGCGCTGGTCAGCGTCAGCAACCATATGCTTGCAATTCATAATATATAAGATGGAGTGCTGGGGCTTCAAATGCAATAGCACCTGTTCGCGAGGGCCGCCGCGCGTGGTCGTCTGCCGACGACAAGCCAGTGGGTATCTTTTTGGCGCCAGTCGCAGGACTGAGTCTAGTGCACGCTGTTGCACAATCGGAACGACGTATACTGTCGTGTCCAGTGTGTCGAAGCTCGCCGCGCTGTCCGTCACCCACTCCGTACTAGGTTACCCACTTGTGCGTGGAGCTGGGTTTTCTGGAGGTGTCGGCATACTTGGTATGCTTGGCGCGGCGCGGCGCATGAGGGCGATGAGTGCGCGCGCGACGGGTGGGCGGGCATGCGAACGACAACGACGGTAGGGTGACAATGCAGAGGACGACAGCAGGGTCGGTGGGGAAGAGGAAGGTGTATGGGCTGGGTCAGAAGTGTTCGATTAGGATGTCGTGGGTGCGGGGTGGGATGTAGGTGCGGGGAGGAGGCCCTGGAACATGCAGAGGGAGACGTGATGAGTGGGCTGTCAGCGGGCCTTTCCGAATATGCTGGCAGCGGCAGTTTTTTCAGGGAGCGCGCTGAGACCGTAGACGGTCTGTGGGGAATTCAAAGGTGGAAGGCAGCCGATGGCGGACAAGGTCTCTTGATATGCAAGTACTGGCTTATGGGATTGAAATGAGATGTTGGCGGGATCACATGGGGATACGAGTCGAGAAGACCATTTTACGAAAGGAACTACGGGTAGCAGGAAGAGAGGTAGACGATCCTCTGATCAGTTGCAAGGGTCATCGTAGAACAATCTGCCATCGTCGCGGCGCCCACTTGTCGTTCGCTGCAGCTATAGACGCCGACAGCTACATACTCGAGCTGATCAGCTTTGTCACCAGCATACCGATAACGAGCCCATTGAGTACTGCTGTAGGTGATTTTCCCGAAAGCGATCGGCCACGCAATGAACTGGCTTCTGGATGAGAAGCATAGGCTATATCAGAATGAAGAGGATGATTGAGAATTGCACCTCATGATGCACCTTGGACATACAATTAGAAGGTGCAATGCGATATATCGACAGGATCATCCTCGCGCGTGACGATCTGTGTTATTACATCAATAAACAAGACCGTCAAGACATGGCATGAAGATCCTATGCAAAGAGATTTTCTCACCAAAAATCGTATGTGAAAGATATAGTCTAGAGCCAATATGATGCGACTGGTTAAGGGGGCCAACGCCCAGAACTATCCGTCTAAATCCCGAACGCAGTTGGACTAGTACAAAAGCACCACCCTGCCAACTTGAATATCGACAGATTTTAGCGTGGCAGCAGATACATAATGTGTCAGTGATGGCTGCCCCTGCAGACCAGAGCAAACCAAGAATTGGATCTGTAGTATGATGGAGGGCTGAATTGAATATGTTCAACAAAGAACAGGATTAGAACAGGGCTAATGTTGATAGCGCTGGCTTCACATCAATGACGTTTTTTCTTTGTCTGCATGAGGACGTAGCCCCATTATAAGATATATCAATACAAACGACACTAGCCCTCCACCGTACGCCCGATACATAGCCGGGGAGACGACCGTCGACTGCGGTCGCGCGTGGCAAAGTTTCCCGGGTTGCTGGTGGGATCGACTAAACAAATGCTCGTGTGAAGAAACACAAGAGAGACGGGTGGTAGTAGATACCCAATGACCCGCAGAGGATCTATTCACCGGGCTGCTTAGCAGAGAGTATTTGAGGCTCGAACCAATAATGATATAAAAAGGAGTGTACAACAATGAGGAGTCACAGCAAACATAGATAAGGAAAGAGAGCCTCAAAGATGGTAGAAGATCGAGATGGTATGCACTCACATTTAAATGTGGTGTACGCGGATAAAGAGCCAGGAATGGACGAGACGACTCCAAGAATTTTATATTTTATATATAGTGTAAGGTCTGAAGGAGAATATAAGAATCTAAAAGTTATCTTTTTATGCGTATCGTACTCTCCTTCACAGACCTTATACTACATATATTAACGCATCTGATGCATGAGGCTCAAGCCTGCCAGTGAGCAGCAAGGTCCTTTCCCGCGTCATGCAAAACGAGACCCGGGCTAACGTGCCTTCAATCGACATTGCAACTGAAAGTCTGAAATTCCACATGCCCAATATTGTGCCAACCGCTGAACACGGTCGGCAATCACTGGCGGGCCCTGAGATGGTGATCATGCGGTTGTACAGAGGTGAATATTATCGTGTACGATCAGAGTAAGATCAGAGTAATATTGCGCGCATTAGACGGATAAGACAAAGCGACCGATGAAACATGCGATCACTTTACACATCCTCATCGACAGATGGCGAGTAGGACGAAGAATTGTCCTCCCCTGCATTGTACACAGCGGTATCGATGGGTGGTAAAGGTGCAAACACTACATCCCCATTCTGTCCCTGTGTCTCATCATCTGAGTCCTCGACAGCCTCTGCACTGACCGCCGGCCGCTTCCGTCGAATGGATTGTGTAGGGAGGTGCGCCTTCTTTACGCGAAGAATGTCCATGATCTCTGGCGTGCCACAAGCGCCAGTATGAATATAAAGCAAGTGCAAAAAAAAAGCGAAGGACACATACCCTCGTGTGTCATATTTTCATGACCGCGGACGCTCCGTTTCATCGTCAGCCAGCGGCGCTGCAAAGTATGCGCACTCCAGAAATTCCAATTAGCGTCCGGCAAGACCTTCCAATCGATTTCACTGTCGTCTCTGACATTGATCGAGTCGACTCTGAAACATAACCATAAGCCAGTACTGACTGGGAAGGCACAAAGAAAATCTTACTTGTGTACCAGTATGTATGCGTCCTGCGCACTCCAGCGTGGCTTCTGACCATTGTTCTTGATGGTTTTGCTTAGTGAATCAGTCCTAAGGTGTTCGAAAGTGATAAGTGATAATTGGACGAGACGTTAAGCACTTGTCAAGGCGTACCACTTGATGCGACATTGTTGTCTGCCACGCTTGTTACCCATTCGCTTACTGACAACGCCCCAGAAAACGTCATTGTCCATGTCTTTGCCTTGATTGACAGTCATGTTCGTGACAATTTGGGTCAGCATATCTTCCTCCTCTTTCGTCCACGGTCCTACATAGACATCTGTTACGCTTCCAAGAAAAGTCAAGCGAAGCACGTACCAGCAATTCTACTCTCCCTATGTTCGATGTGATTGCGGTACCGATCGCGACAATCTGATGCCATGCGGCCTACGCGAGCACTGACCTTCTCCCACTGTTGACCGCAATCAAGGACCGCCCTAAGGATACCGTACTGTTTTTAAGCGCCACGACGCGATGTGAAGACAATCTGTGCGTACTGTCGCAAATTCTCATCTTCACTAGGCATCCATTTTCCTTGCTGCTTCATCGGATGGTGGGTCCGACGGACATGATGATAAACAGCTATGATGGGACGCATGGGAACGGAGCTCGCTACTCGGACCCTCAGCAAAAAAAGACAATATAAATAGCTGCGTCGCAATGGACTACGCACTAATTTCGGACCAGAATGCGTTGGTGTTATCCCTGCTCCTGTCTCCACTTGAAAAAATGATGTCTAGGATGTCCGTTTCGGACAGTTCCCTGATCTATTTATGACCATCAGCTTAGAGAAACACTCCATGGAAAGACAGGGCAGCGGACAACTCGATAATTTTCGATAGCATTAAGTAGCTGTTGCTCCTCAATGGCGGAGAACTTTCCCTTTTTGTAAACCAAGCCTACCACGACCAGAAGTCAGCTTTAAGAGGGAAGGTACAAACTCATGACACGCTACCTTGCGTCTTCACAAGCTCTGCCAGTTTGTTGGCACTCATCCACCTAGTCGAAAGCATTTGCGCGTGTCCCATGTTGTCCCCTACATTGTCTGATGGGAGATGATGAATATTAGTGATCATCTGTTGTGGTAACGGTCTATCCGCCGTTTTCTGCACAGATGCTGCTATGGCACTATTGGAAGACGAAGACGAGTCTCCAGGCAACATTTGAGGGAGAGTCGGTGGAAGCGTCGTAATAGGAATGTTCACAGCAGTCACAGCATCTCCCAAAGACTTGATGACGTTCGTGACCTTCGAGATGTCGAAGTCTTGCAGGATACGAATGAGATCATCCTGGGAGCCAAAGAACTCAGGAGGCAGGGACCCGTTCGGCCCCAGCCCTGGAAACGGAAGCGGATGATGCCCGTGGGCGGCATCCGCAAAGGGCGCAGCTGGGAAGGCGAAGGGGGGGTGACTTGAAGGCGAGCCTAGGACATACTGCGGGGGATGAGGCGTATAAGGCGGCGGAGGTGGAGACTGAAAGGAGAACTGCGGGGAGGACTGATCGGCAGTGGCAGACGCGGCGGTGACGACGGCATTGAGAAAAGCAGAGGTCTGGTCAATGACCGTCGGGTCGGGAACGGGCTCGCGCTCCTTGCCTTTCCCGCTTTTTTTCTTCTTTTTCTGGAGCTTAACTGGTACATTGGCGCTGCGTTGGCCAACAGGTGCAGCGGCGGCATCGTCCAGAGATGCCTTTTTCTTCTTCCGCCTCTTCTCCTTCACAGGCTCTTCGTCTCCATTCTCTGTGTGCCCATTATCGCGCTGTTCTCTAGTACGCTTTTTCTTCTTTTTGTGTCCTGTGGACCCGAGGACGTAAGGATTAGTGAAGACATCATTAGCTTGACCGACAGCATGCTGCAGAGCGCGCTGAATGTCAGAAGATAAGGTTGCCATGAAAAATTCAGAGTGTAATGAGAGATTTAGGGCGGGCCAATGTAAGAGTTGAGGGCAAGTAGTCTTCGGTTGTTGCCGAGTCGCTCTGCCCCTCGCCACAGGCAGCTTTCTCATATACATTTTGAAGCCTATTGTCTTCAACAGAAACTGGTGAACAATATCGTGGCCCACTCTCGATTGCAGTCTCGCCAATCAAATATTTTCTAATTCTATAAATTTGATCTTGGGATATCTCCCATCTCTTCTGTACCATCATGCTTAGTGCTGGAAAGGCTGGTTCTTTCTCCCGATGCTTGAGACTAGCCCCCATGTTACCTGCCATGTCAAAACGTTGGCGCTGGATAGCAAGTATTCGTTCGGCCTATTGAATTCTGCCATTATCACCACATTGCGCGCTGTGCAGGCCTCCAGACATGCAGAGTTTACGCCTCCCTGATATTGACTTTACTCACTATGGTAAAGTCCCTGTTGAAACAAACGGTCGAACACACGCAAAAACATCTGGCACGTTTGTTCTAGTCCGGCGGGGGGACAAAGGGGAATCGCGCGAAGGCGTACAAAACAAGGTAGCTAATTTATATATACTTTGACCCTGCATCCGCACTGCATCTGTGCTGCGAGCTCATATAAGCTCGCACGGACCATACCTGATCTCCAACACCCGCTCACCTACTGCTCATCCAGGAGTGTGCATTGATACGTGCTCTCAATGTAGATACATCTTGATTTGAGACACCTATTTGAGGCACTGAATCACCTCGCAAGCTTCCCGGCCACGCACATCTCGTGGAGATGTTGACTCTGGAGGATTCTCACTGGTGGAAACAATGAGGCCACACATTCAGCTCTCAAACTATAGATTAGGTCCCTTCAGCAGATCCCCGATAGTCTTGTCGTTCGGCGTTGTTCAGGCGCTCTGACTTGACTCCGAGATTTACCTTGGTGTTTGGGCAACTGAACTTTCTTGCATCAGTAGCTATAGCTTGCCATCTGCTACAGAGACCCTTAGGGCTCTTGGATCGGGTCTAGAACAACTCACCTCGGGTGCACGATCACCGGAATACCTTTCAGGTGACTCCTCACTCAAATACATCGCCAATGATCTTTGACTGATTAGTGACCCAGAATTGTACAATTGGCATTGAATACCACGCTTCGCTCACTTATTTTCGACTAGCTCGGGGTATATCGTTGACACATTATTTTATTACCTCCCCAGCTATCCGCGAACCCGGCCTTTCACTCACCATCGATGGCATGGTTATTCCAAGATCGTGTGCAGTGCGTATGGACGTCTTGGATGCACTTCTGTGCACCCAGCCCGTCTTCTCGACAACGTACTATAGGTCAGCCTTATGTCTGTGGGGTGACGTCGGGATTTCTTGTTTGAGTCCATGCATAATGGATATTAATGGGATCGCTCACGTGTTATCATACTTCCTCTCCCATTCCACACACCATCCGTGTCTGGTCTTCGGACCCAGGCACTCGCATAGTCTCGGTCATTGTCAGGCTGCACTTTCGCGCTTGCTGCGCGCGATGGGGATGTTCACATTTTGTACTGCTGTCTTACTTGGGGCGGGTTTCACCTCGATAGAACAACAAAAGAAGGATATTTAACACCCGTTTGGAGTTTGAGAGTATGTTCCGGGCGTATGTTTCATGTTGGGACCAGTGACATCTCATGTTCCTGTAGTGACATTCGCTTGTTGTTGGAGACGTACGAAACGTGATTGAAGAGTTGAAGGCTTTGTTCTGCTCATCGAACGCTCATGCTTTTCGATACGAATCATTTTTTGTGGGCACAGTTGTGTGCAAGATATCAACGACCCATATCTTTAGTTACACTTTGTCACGGACTTTCGCGCATACCGTTAGCTTTTATAACGACGACGATTGTCCACTCGCCAGCGTAAGCGTTTAAAAGGAGGCATAATCATGGTCAAGCCGGCGGTCGTTTCTTAAGACGTTGCAGAACGTCCTACCTTCTGCTGAGGTCAGCAACATATATTCTTATTGGATCGGAAACGTACGCGATGTCAGATCTGAGTTTCTGGATGGAGTCCGGGAAGTCGGCGGGTCACGATCGCTTTTCCTTTCAACCGAGACTTGAGGTTGGAATGCCACTTGAAGTTAGGCTGATCACAACGCCCCTCATCTAAACGACAATATCTAGTGACTCGAGTCGGGCAGCGCCGCTTCCTTGGCGTCAAATCCCTCCAGTGTTCTCCATGAGTCATCAGACACGCGCACACCCTGCTGCAGCCTGCAAGCAACTGCAGCTACTTAGACGGCACACGCAACGTGTGCACACACTCCCTGCTCTCGACTCCCATGTCGGACAAGTGGACACCCCTGCAGGCCTTCCTCACTGGACGGGCTCGAACACTGAGGCCAACGCTCACACAGTTGTTGACCATTGCTACCCCAGCTCTCCTCGCTTTCGCAATACTCTCCTACCTCTCCAACTTTTCCCAAGACATTTCTCTTCATACCCAGCATGTACCAGTGAACGCCCAAGCCATCCTCGCGCAGTGTGCAGCGCTGAGGCTGCCGCCGGGGCCGCCGGCGGGCTTCGACAAGCGCGAGGAGTCAGACAGATTCGAGTGTGGGACCAACGCGACGCTCATCCGCAACGCGACGATGTGGACGGGCGCAAAGAACGGGTTGGAGGTTGTCTTTGGCGATCTCCTGCTTGACAAGGGAGTCGTCAAGGCCATGGGCTACGTCCCTGGAGAAGTCATCAGAAAGATGGTAAATTTGACGATCATCGATGCGGAGGGTGCCTGGGTCACACCGGGTCTAGGTATGAGGCGCTTTTCTTGCGTGGATGCGCAATGGTGACTCAGAGCGTGTCCAGTGGACCTGCATTCGCATATAGGTATTCTCAGCATGCCCACGCTTGCAGGTGTGTGCTTATGTACGCTGTGTGTGATAGGATAACCATACTCTTGATTGCAGGTGCATATGACGTCAATTCTCCGAAGGGGCCGATCGCACCATGGTTGCGAAGCTTAGATGCTCTGAACACCCACGACGAAGCTGCTGAGTACGCCATGGCCGGCGGCGTCACTACGGTGCAGGTTGTTCCTGGAAACACAAACGCCATCGGTAGGCTTTTCTCCTTACATCGCACACGTCCACAAGCCGATGTCTGGGTGGCAGGCGGACAGGCATTCATGATCAAGTTGCGCAAGACCAAAGAACACTCGCCAACATCGATGCTTATAGAACCTCCCGACAGCATCGAGGGCAGGTCTGTGGACCCTTACGCACCGCCCCGATGGAGGCACCTGTAGTATGTACTCTAGTCTTCCTGCCGTGATTGGCGATTGAATATTTGCGTGATCAACTAGCCAAGCCTGTGGAGAAAATGTGAGGCGATATGGGACACGTATGGACACCATGTGGTCCTTCCGTTCCGCGTATGCTGAGGCCCGAAAGATCAAGTCAGCGCAGGACGCCTACTGTACGAAGGCCGAGGCAGGACTGTGGGATTCTCTCGACAGCAAGTTCCCCGAGGCCGCTGACTGGGAGGCTCTCGTCGACGTCTTGCGTGGGCGCGTCAAGGTCGGTGACGCACCCGTTCGTATAAAACTGATTCTAAGATGCATTCGCCGCAGATCTCGCAACACTGTGACGAGGCTGTCGATATAGATGCCATCGTCCGTGTGAGTGTGTAGAGCGTGCTTCGTGCGGGGTTGTGCTGAACAAGATACAGCTTACAAACGAGTTCAAATTCCCGCTGGCGTCCCTCCACCACGCTGCAGATGCTTGGCTGATCCCCAGCGTCCTAAACAGAACGTGAGTCAATTGGTCTGTACACCGCCTGCTCTGCTGACGCTGGCGCAGCTGGGGCGGGGCCCCCGCCGTTGCGCTCCTCGCAAGCCACTACCGGTGAGTCAAGCAGTCACTTCCCATGCAAGCACGAGTCCCCAAGAAACCGCCACAGGACGAGGCGCGAAAGCTATCGAGGCTCAGTCTTCGCACCACGGGTACTCTCCGACCATGGCATTCCCGTTATAATGAAGGCACGTCCCTCTCGATCTTTACACACTCTCTGCACGCTCTTACCCTCTCTACACAGACCGACCACCCGACCATCAACGGGCGCTACCTACTCTTCGAGGCGCAACAGGCATACTACTACGGCCTGGCACCTGGGCTTGCGCTCACCTCCATTACCTCTGCTCCCGCCGCGGCCGCGGGGCTCGGGCACCGGATCGGCACACTGCGGCCCGGCGCTGACGCCGACGTCGTCCTGTGGGACTCGCACCCTCTTCGTCTCGGCGCGACGCCCAAGCGCGTGTGGGTCGACGGCGCGCTGCAGTTCCCACGCTCGCGCGGGGAGGCTGTGGACGTCGGCCGCGGGAAGGAGGCGCCGGAGTGGCGTGAACTGCCTCCCGTGCCAGACTTGAGCGACGAGCGCGAGCGCGCGATCGAATGGGAGGGGCTGCCGCCGCTCAGCGTAGGGGGAGACGTCACAAGTGGACGCGTGGTGTTCCGCAACGTTTCGGCGATGTATGTGCGTGGGCAGGACGCGTGGGGCCAGCCCGTGGTACACACGCAGTTTACTCTGAAGAATGGTAAGGCAGGAGCGGCGGGGGTAGACGAAGATGCGGCGGGGGTCGTCGTGGTGGAGGACGGTGCACCAGTGTGCACAGGGACAGGCCATGCAGCGTGTGCAGAGTTCGTGGACACACACGCCCGCACGGTCGACTTGCGCGGCGGTGCGCTGGCGCCCGCGTTCATTGCGTTTGGCTCGCGGTTGGGGCTGGAGGAGATCGCATACGAGCCTAGTACGGGCGACGGGCACGCATACGATGCATTTGTGCACAACACGCCACACATCCTCGGGGACGTCGGCGGCATGGTGCGCGCAGTGGACGCACTGCAGTTCCAGACACGGAACGCGTTGTGAGTGCCCCGCCGCATAGACTTGGACGCGCTATGGATGCTGACCGTATCACGTGCCAGATTCGCGCACCGCGCGGGCATCACGATCGCCACGACGCACCCGCAGCCGCCCGCCGGCGCCGCGCCGCGGCCTATTCTCGGGCTGTCGACGACCTTCCGCACAGGCGCGGCGCACGTGCTCGCTGACGGCGCGGTGATCCAGCGCGTCTCCGCACTGCACTACTCTCTGCACCGCGCGCCTGCGACAGACGAGAAGGCGCGCACAGACGCAAACGGCGGTGCGGACACGGCGCCGGGGATGAGCACGCAGGTGGCGGCGCTGCGGCGCCTGCTGCTGGGGTACGAGCGCGCGGGGGACAGCGAGACGGGATACTGGTTCGCGCGCGCGGCGGAGGGCGCGGTGCCGCTCGTCGTGCACGCGGACGCGGCGGACGCGCTCGGCGCCGTGCTCGCGCTCAAGGCGGAGGTCGAGGAGCGCCGTGGGTCGCGCATGCGGGTGGCCATCGTGGGCGGTGCGGAGGCGCACCTCGTCGCGCGCGAGCTCGGTGCTGCGCGCGTGGGCGTCGTGCTGTGCCCCGTGCGCGTGGCACCGGGGACGTGGGACGCGCGCCGCTCGTGAGTGCCGGTCTCGGTTATTTGTTGTGGAGGGTGCTGACGCTGCACATGTGCACAGGCTCCCAGGCCCGCCGTTCACGAATGACACGGCGCTTGTGACACTGCTCGCGCACGACGTGGTCGTGGGGATCGGCGTGCCGGACGCCGCGGCGGCGGGGAACACGCGTTTTGACACCGCATGGGTGCGTGCCGGCGTTTGTCGGGTGGCTCTTTTTTTACACTGACCGTGTTTGTGCGCGCTAGGCTGCGCTGGAGAGCAACGGCCGGGTAGCGCCCGAGGCGGCGCTTGCGTTCGCGAGCACGAACCTCGAGCGGCTGCTTGGGATCGACGACGCGCTGACGCGGGACATTGTTGTGTATGCGGGCGGAGGGCCGTTGGATATGGGTGCGCGCGCGGTGGCGGTGTTGCGGAGGAGGGAGGTTGAGTTTTTGTGATGGAGCAGCGAGTGGTTGAGACTGGGACACTGTTCGTGTGTATATACAGCCAGTGTTTTTGTTCCTTTGCGGGCATGGACGATCGACTCTGTTTTTTGGTGTATAGTGGCAAGGCTGACTGCAGCGTATCATGTACAGACCCGGGCTATGTGTACCGCTAGCAATTTGGGGGTGCTGGGGGCTCCGGCGGATGCTAAAGACGAACTTCTTCTTTCGGCGACCCAAAACCTAAGTGACATTAGTATGCATGGAATCCTCTACCGGTGGTTTCTCAAATGCGAGATTTGAAACGCCGGCGCTTGCCGGGCTGTCTATCATGATAGCGGGAGCTCTTATGCTGACGTCATCCATCAATAGCTGGAGAAAGATAGTTGCCGCAGAGCGCAGGTGACAACTGATCGTGATGAGGCACAATGTGCAAAGGGTGGTGGCCTCCGTCACAAAGCTTATACGTGCTAATGCTCGTGCTGCGTCCCGGCACCTGGCGAGTGATAAGATGAGATCGCAGTGGCAGTCGCGCCGCATCACGGTCCCGTGAGTGTGACAGGTCGCGTCAACCCCTAGCGACCCTGAGTAAGTGTGCGCTATCTCCTTGAATGCACCTAGCCTTTCCAGGCCTCCTCGGCGCAACGTGCTGTAGGGAGCCCCCGCGATCGCTTGGGCAAAACGTTCAGGCTCATGCGTGGCCTGGATGTGCATGTACTCGGTGTTCCCATAACCCACGGTGCGTTACAGCCAATTAAGAAGATTCACGTATCACCGGAAGCACGCGTGTGATTTGTGCGTTATCCGTGCGGGCTGTATGCTGTTCTCGCGATGCTTTGTGGCAGTGGAGTGGACACGGTCGAGATCGATCTGGCTGTTCGTGATTTGCCGGGTGTCCCGGCCAGGATGCGTGAGGGATCGGGAGAGCCCCCGGCGCACCCTTTATTTCCGGATTAGGAAGAGGTTCGGTGGGACCGGGGAAGCGCGGCGAAGCTCAAGATCGAGGAGAGGGCGCGGGCGCATCGGGAAAGGGGCAGCGTCGAGGAGCTAGGTTTCGAGGAAAGAGCGGGGACGTGCGGTGCATCTGCTTATCGGGATCCGCAGAATCCAGCACGTCCTTTAAAACAGAAAGGCTAACCTCGCTTTCCGATTGCCTCCCGGTGCACTGCTCTGTAAGAACGGAAGCTTCGATGCTGCTGCTACTCATGGGTGTGCTGCTGCCACCAGCAGTCGGTGCGGCGTTCTGGCAGGCATCGGCCGCAGAATGGGGAGATATGGCTGCGTGTCGATGCGAGATGCAGGGTTGTTGTGTGCTGCGTGAGTCGAGCAGCGTCAGAGGCGTCGGGCCGGGGCTGGACGAGCAGTTGCGGTGCAATGGCTGCGAGAGTGTTCCCAGCATGTCGAGCCGCGTGTTGACTGCGGGTAATCGCCGCCGGATTGACGGGGGAATATGGGCGTCCGATGCAGCGATAGTGGAGAGAGACGAGCTGGCGGAGAGCCTGCGGAGGGAGAGCGGACGAAAGCGGGACGGGTGAAGCAGTAAGCGGAGGGAGTCGAGTGGAGCTCGTACGTATCCTATCTATCCGGCCCGGTGAGGGAGCGTTCCGCAGAAAATAAAAGAAAGCTGTACCGAGTGGTCGGTCTATAGAGACCGGCGGCAGGGAAGCGGAGGGGTGGCAGAGGTCATGGCCTTCAAGGCCTATGATGACGACGGGTGGATGCACGCCAGCGCCTGTTTGAACGACCCCCGACGTCTGGGAGTTAACGACCTTGTCGCTTCCTTCTCGCTTCCTTCTCGCTCGCAACTTGTCCTCCTCTGATCGTCGTCGCTCCTGGCGGAGACTCATATCTTTTATACCTTCCATGGCCCACGTCCTCCCTCCTCTCTCTCTCTCTCCGCCCCATCTCCTCCCTTCCTCCTCCCCGTCACGAACCATGCTCGCCCCGCCCAGGCGCATTCCTCCCACCCCGCCACGTCTCCCCCGCCACCCTGTCTCCCTTTCCCCCCTCACCCCTATCTCCTCGCCTCCTTCCACTCCGCGCCAGAGCGACTCCCGCCCACACCACCACCAGCACCCTCACCCTCACCCTCGTCCTGATCCCCATCTCTCCCCCGCCGCCTCCGCCGATACCGAGTACGAAGATGCCCACTCGACCTGCGCTTCCAGTAGCACATGTGTCGTCACCCCGCCCGCCTGGGTCACCGTGCCACCCACCCCGCCTTCCAAGGGCCCACCACCGCCTGCGTCAGCCTCCAAGTGTGCTGCGGATCTTCTCGCCACCCTCTCCAACATCCCCGTCCGCCGCCGCCGCTCCCACCCCCGGCCTGCTATTGTCTCCGCCGGGACCACTCGCAGGCGTATGTCGCTCCCAACCCACCTCCCACTTTCTGCGTCTGCTCCACCATCCTCCGTCCAGAGTCCCCTCCGCCCCGCCGTCGACGGCCTCAACGCAGGCCCAGAGAAGCACAATGTCCGTCGCAGGCTCTTTCATCTCGGCGGCCGGGACGGAGACGCGTCTGACCACGAGGCCGACGTGACGGAGGCCGCCAAGCGCCGCATGCGCCGTGCACATGCTCTCGCTGAACTTCTTGCCACGGAGGTAGGATACCTCGGCGACCTGCGTGCTCTTGTCAATGTATGTCGCATTTTCATTTCTCCCCGCCCACCTGTCGGCTGCACCCACGGCGACGGTCCGCCATGACAACAATCATTCATCTCCTTCCAGTCTTCTCTTACCGCAGGCTTTTTGCGGCCTAGCATGCTGACAGCGTCCTTCCTAGGTCTATCTCGAAGACCTTCCGTCACTCGTGCAGAGTTCCCCGCGCCCCCTGCTTTCCCCGTCCTACTCTGCATCGTTTGCGCTTACCACATCCTCATTTCGCACTCTTGCGCGCGACCCCTGCCCTTTCCCCACCCCCTCTGAGCTTGGTGCTGTCTCTGCGTCAGCATCAGCTTCTGTCCCCGCCTCAACGTCCGTCCCCGCCTGCAGCAGCAGAGACAAGGAGCGCCGTGCGCTTTTCACCCCACAGCAGCTGATCACAGTCCGCCGCAATGCCAAGCAGCTGCTCGCGCTGCACGAGGCCTTTGTCGTTGCCCTCGCAAATGCACTCGCTCACCTCAATATCATGCTCGGCCCGAACGGCACGTGGGCTGGCCTCGGCTATGGAACTGAGCCGGACGGAGGCGCAAATGTCAAAGCCGATGACGTCGACGCCAAGCTCGACGCCGCCATTGTAGCCGTGACCACCGTCTTCACCACCCAGGTATGTGCCCTCGTCCTCCCCTCTCTGACCGGTCTTAATCAATCTTGTCTAGGCGGCGCTGTTCAATGTGTACGAGGCGTTTTGCGCAGAGCATTTTGGTGCCCTAGACCTTGTGCGGCATGTCCAGGCGCGCCACTCTACCGAGTGGTATTCGTATGAGCGGCGCTGTGCGGCGAAAGTTGGCCAGATGCGGGGGCTGGACGTTGGCACGAAGAAGGCAGAGCCTGTCACGGTGCCGCAAAAGACCGAGCAGAGAGAAAATGAGGCTGAGGGCGATGACGAGGCAGAGCTGCTACTGCGAAAGACACGCCGCCACTCGATGTCCTCGCTCGTCGTCCCCCGCACGAGGCCCGTGGGCAAACCACTACTAGTCCATGCACGCTCCAACCAGAACATGAGGATCAACATGTCGCGCTCAGCCAGGTCTGTCGCCGACAAGGAGAGAGAGCAGCGGGAGAAAGAGACGGAGCGGGGTAAAGAGAGAGAGCGTGATCGGGAGCGCTCAGTCCCGCGGCTGCAGTTTATGGACTACCTAATTAAGCCTGCGCAGCGCATATGCAAGTACCCCTTGCTCCTCGACGCACTTCTCAGCACCCCGCTGCGCCGCTCACTCACCGTCCCTGCCGCGTCTGTGGCAGTAGCCATAGCCCGTTCGCCCCTGAGCAGCGGATCTGCAAGCAGCACGTCCCCAACCCCGACTCCGACAGAATCTCTGTCGCCCTCCCCAACGCCCGGCACCGGTCCGACAACAGGCCCACTCCTTTCAGGCGCAGACGTCGTCGTTGCGAGCGCAACCCAGGCGATGCGCCACGTCGCAGCACTTGTTGACCGCGCACAACACGCACACGAACAGCACGCCCGCTCGGAGCGCATCGTGGCGCGCCTTGCCGCCGTGGGCTCACCGATGGCAGACGCGCTTGCCGCGTTCGTGCGCACGCTTGGGCTCTGCGTCCTTGCGGGCTCGCTTGACGTCGTGCATGTTCATGTCCGTGCGCGCGGTGGTGCGCTGCGTGCCCTCGGCGCAGGCACTCTCACGGCAAAGTACATGGGCGCGTTCTTGTATGAGGGCGGGTTTTTGGTGCTCGCAAAGGTGGGGAGGGCCCGGTATGAGCCGCGCCATTGGTTTGTGCTCGCGGGTATGGACATGCGGGACGCGCAGGGCGAGGAGCGTACGTCCTTTCGTCATTGTCTTGTCCTTATTGGCTGCTGACGACATGGCCTTTTTACAGCGCTGCTTCCGTGTTCGTTTCGTCTTTGTGGACACGGGCACGAGTTCGAGCTCGCCGCGCCCTGCGCAGGGGAGAAGCATATGTGGATGGATGCTCTGCGTTCTGCGCGCGCAGTGTCCCCGCTCTGGGCACCCCCTGATGCACCGTCCAGCCTTGTGCCTGTGTCCGCCGACAGCTTTGCGTGCGCACCCTCGCGTATGCCAGAAGACTCACTCTTTAACGCTGGCGCGCTCCCGACGATCCAGTCTATCCCTGAGCTCGACACTCCCGTGGCCATGCAGCCCCTCACGCTCGCGCTATCCACTACGGCTACTGCCACCGACATCGCGAGCGGGCCATCCACAGGCACGCTCGTGCGCAGCGCAACGGTACAGTCCCTCGACCGCTCGCCTGCATCCCCTACCAGGTCCGCTCGCCCGCCCCTCGTAACTCAGCCGCCCAGCCGGCGTTCGTCCACCGCCTCTGTCAAGGCGTTCTTCTCTGCCTCACCGGACTGCGCCGTGATGGTGCACCGCGCACGGCCACAGGCCCGCGCGGAGGTCGACCGCGCGCTCGGGGACGTGCTGCACCCGGACTGCATGCAGGCGCGCTGCTATGCGGAGACCCATGCGCAGGAGCTGTTCCGCGCGGGCGCAGGCGAGGATGGCACGGGAATGGTCATGTTCGATGGGTCGGCCGCAGGCGTGGGACGTGTGGGCGCAATGGGCATCGCCGCTCGCAACCGGTTCACGCAACGCGAGAGCGTGCTCGTGCGCCGGCGACGCAGCTACATCGATCTCGAGGACCCGCCGCCGCTTCCTCCGCCGCCGCCCGTGCGCTCGCTCACCCAAACACGCAGGAAGAAGATGTCGCTGCGACTCGTGCTCGACAGCGCGAACGGCATGAGCGCAGAGGACGGTATACTAGTCGAGAGCCCGGACGTGCCGCCAGACTCGCCGACGCCCGTGTCGCAGTGCTCATCCGCAAGCGTATCGGAGCATGTGTGCCCGTATACGCCCGTGTCTGTGCACGACGCGCACTCGAGGCTCCTCACGGCGCGGCCGAAGCGCTCGCGCTCGATGGTTGACAATGTGCGCGGGTTCTTCAGTGCCAGCGGCGCGCCGCCCGTGCGCACGATGTCCGTGTCGCGGATGCCGCCTGAGCCAGCTATGGTCAACGGCACGAGCGGTGGTGGTGTCACTCTGGAGGCGGTACGTAGGAGGTGGAAGGAGTCGTTGAAGCGGCGCGTGGGCCAGGGGCAATATCAGCAGCAGCAGCAGCAGCAGCAGCAGCAACAACAACAACAATACCAACAGGAGCCGCCGCGGCAGTCGCGGACGATGTCACTAGATTTTTCGGTTTCGGCTGAGGCGACGCGGAGGAAGGACAGACATACATGGCACGTGTCCAGCGAGATGGATGTAGAAGGCATGCGTGTCGCAGGCTTGTCGCTGGGACAAGTGGGGACGCCGACGCAAGGGCTAATGGCCACCTCGATGCAAGGTGCTCCAACCTCAATGCAGGCTCCTGCTGCCGGTTCCCCAGCACAGCGCATGCCCGGGCAGTACGACATGGACTCCGTCCCGACGCGGCGCCTGTCGTTTTTTGCTCCGGGACGCTGGGAGTCGCGCACGCAGGCGACGACGGCGCGGAGGACGCTACGGACGCTGTTTGCGTCACTAACGCGGTCGGGGTCGAGCTCGAGCACCAACACCAGCAGCAGCTCGGGGTCGGGCGCGCAGGGCCAGCCGGAAACGCCGACATAGAGATTTGAACGACACGCACCGCCCATTCGGGTGTCGTTCTATCCACACTTTTCATTCCTATTCCTATCTGGCTGGAGACATGACGACATGTAACGACCCGTATGCCAGGATTCATGCCTTTTTCTGTTTTTTTTTTTTTGTGTATACCTTACGCCCCCCGGCGAGCCGTATCATTATCTGACCCCACCGTAGAACAACTGCCCCATACATAGTCCGCACACATACACACACATACACCCACACATCCCACCCTAGCATAGGCTTTTTCCCCTCGAGACGACGTCCGGCTTCCCTTGAGCATGTATCATGTATGACAGATTCATTTAGCACATCCGCAGTAGCATTCTTCCCGTCGTCCCCTTTCTGTTTCTATCTTTGTCCACGCAGCTTGCCTTGTATATTGTCTACTTCATGAGGTTGATGCGTGCCCCTCCCCGAGCCACCCTGCAGATACAGTGTATAGCCGTTGTATGCGACGACAGCCGTTGATCGTACGTACACCAGGACCGAGATCGCGCATGGCAATTCACTACCCGTATAATCATACCAGCCATCACATCATACCATAACCTTTTCTGGTGCGCCGCATCAGCCAGAGACACACATAGACCCGTATTAGGGCACGCACACGTGCACAAGACGCAGACAGCTATATTTGCGTAGACATATTTCGTGTTTAGATGGGGGCAGGCAGGCAAATAATGCGTAGATGACGAAAAAAAGGGTAACGATGACGACGACGGGGTGAGTGTGATGATAGATGAATGGGGTGGGGGGGAGTGGTGGTGGTGGTGGTGGATATGCACGAGGAGTGTAAGATGCAGGATGGAGATGCGAGCGAAGAAAGCGAGCAATGAGGATACGTGCAACGAGGACGATAAGAGGTAATGGAAGAAGTTGACAGAACGAGGGCGAGGCGGCCCAGCACGGTCGGGAGGGCACGGAAGCGGACGCGGAAGTGGTGTTCGTGTCAGAGCAACCCGCGCTCTTCCAGGAGAGCCTGCCACCTAAGTTGGACACAGGGATCGTGGACGACCGCTTGGACATTAGCGCGTGGACGGAGATTAGCGAGTAACCGGGGGGCACTCACTCTGCCTTCTCCGTCTCCACGTCCGACAACTGGAGCTTGAGTTGCCTATAGATCGAGTCGGGTTAGTTTCAGCGCGCGCAAACCCCTGTGTGCGCCGGCGCGCGGGGCGGTGGGGGCCACTGGCAGAAAGGAGGGGACCCACGAGTTCTCGACACTCAGGTCGTTTCGCTCCTTCTTCGTCTCCCGAAGGTCGCGCGTGATGGCGGACCACGCCTCGTCCTCTGGCAGATTGACGTCGTTGTACATCCCGTCGAGCTCCTCGTTGAACGCCTGCATGTCCCTTGTCAGCTAACCATCGACCGCGCGCCATACCGCCCTGCACGCACCTCGTACATGATCTCCTTCTCCGCCGTCGCATCCAGCAGGAGTTTCTTCATCAGCTCACACTGGCGGCGCGACTTGGTGAGGTCCGAGCGCGTCTTCTCGAGCAGCGCCGCCCGCTGTATATACACGCCAGTTAAGCGAATGCGGCGCAGTAGCAGGTGGGGACGGATAAAACGCACATCCTTGAGGTCCTCGGCGAGCCGATGCAGGTCGATGCCAAGCGCATCCTGATTCGCTGCCGTGCGCAGGAGGCTGCGGTCTGCCTCGGACGCGGCGTCCCTGATCATGCGCATGAGCTCGTCGGCGCTCGTTGGCGTCGTTGGCGAGGGGGGGTTGGTTATGCTGCGCGGGCGCGATTGCGGCGAGGTGTCGCCGTTGCGCATGCTGATCAGGTGTCGCATCTCCTGTAGCCGCTCTTGCGCAGCCTTGCTCTGCCGTGCCGGCGCCATGAGACGGTGGTTCCGGCGAAAAGATGGAGGTGACACTGACCATGGGGGTGGCGTTGCTCCGCTGCGGCACTCGGGGAAGCGCTCGGCCTGTGGCTGGCGGTCGGGGCTCTTCCTCAGTGCCGATTTGCAGACTTGAACACAGGTGTTCTATATCAATTCTGATACGCTTGATGGCGCGCCGGGACGACTCGACCTAAGGCAGACTCATCGTCAGGGTAAAGCTTATGACTTAAGAATACCCAGCTCACATCTTCCTTCGTTGTCTCTGCGAGTTGTGCCAGACGGCGTATGTCAGGATCTTTCAGTGGCAGCTGG
>QLPN01004264.1:9831-27069 GCA_003314395.1 Albatrellus ellisii | reverse complement strand
AGGCATTTTATGCCAATCTGAACATAAAATCATGACAGGTAACCTGAAGACGTCCCTAGTACTCAATAATCTCAATGGGTAGGTCTTATGTGGAGGAAGCCTGACCATTGACCATGACGGCGTGTGCATGGGCACTATGCATACCACATCACGATGTAGATACTTTTCCACACCAGTTCGACACAGACACCACACCTTCGTCATGACAAAATCAGTCGCTCCTGAATCTAAAGCCGATCGTGTATCGCATTCTGAACAACAAGCTGTTAAGCCACTACGCCTCCGGGTTGTCCGTGATTGTGGCATCCTCATTTCGGTGAGTCATACGGGTTGATGTTGAATATGCACATCTTCAGCCCGAAACGAATATAGAACATCGTGTTGGTAGGGTATCTGGGTCCTAATGATACCACCAATGTGAAGACGGCGCTGTGTACGGCTCTGCCAAGGCAGCACACAGTATGGCACTGTGGTGTTCCCGCCATTTACCATGCTGCTCGTCTACTGAAGTCGGACTACGCAACAATCAACTGTGTGACAAGCTCTTGATATGTAGCGTGCCTGGCATAGGGAAACCGCATGGACGCAAGTCCTTCCTGACGCATCATTTACACCATGACCACGACAGCAGACAGCGAGGAAGGTGTGCCGTCAGCACGGGCTGCCAGTCACCCTATGTGCTCCTGTTGGGGCTGGACATGTTGTCTCCGTCCTTGATCAATGCATCCATGCAGTGCCATCCACTGGACAGCCCCCGAGCTCCTTACTACCCACCTGCTCACAGCCTCTGCCACCGAGCACATGTAGGTGAGGACATCCATGCGAAGCTCATGCCCAGCCGAGTTCGCCAGAATGGTGTTAATGAAGAACAGTGAAACAATATGGCAAGCGTGCTATACTTCTCCGCCGATTCATTGTTAGTCTTGGAGGTCAATGTCATCGACTCCCCGCTGGAAGGCCAGGACAAAGGCAATGAGGAGCCGTACGATGTGTGAGAGCCTTTTCTCAAGATAGACACGATATCTTTTCCTGATATACGAGATGGGGATGGGTTACTATGCAGGGTCGGTCCATGTCTTCCCGTATTATATCATTATTTGCGAACAAACATGATGCTCTTCGATTTCTCATTGCATCAGTGCAAGGAAAGGATGATAGCCCGAACCGTTCTGGAGGCGGGGCACGAGGTATGAGAAAGATAAAATATCTAATTATTGTCCAGGTACAGCGCATCGCACTTTGGTAATACTAACAAGAAATGAGCACCGTCTGCGGAAGCGATATGGTGTGTACAGACAGCACGCGCAGGTGTGGTATGGGCACGCTCCACCGGTTGCCCTTTGCTGTTGCTAGAATTGTTGCCCTTGCACTACAGTGTCTGCTGGACAGCCCCGCAAACCTGTAGGCTGTTTATCACCCGCCTACTCACAGCGTCCACCACCAAGTGCACATGTGCAAGAAGACATCTATGGACAGCAGAGCTCACGAGAATAGGGTTAACAGAGAACGATGAGCGAATATGGAGAATACATTGCTAGGCACGAGGGTCAGGAAGAACTTAGAGGGGTCTTAGCCTTCCTCTGTGACACATTGAGATAATTGATGGGCTTCAGGTTAGCATGAAGGAATAAGCTGATGAATCTTTGCATGGTGATGGTGGAATGTGTCTCAAGGAACAGAAAGGATGAAACAGAAGAGAAACTTCAAAGACGACGAACATGATGAGGAAGAGAACCAGTCTAAGAGCAAATGAACAAAGGAAAAAGAGTAAAGGGGTGGTGGACGGAAAGGATGAAGGACTACAACTGACACCCATGAACGACAAATCGCGGTCGGCAATATCAAATAATAATAATCTACCTTTCTCAATGTTGTTCGAAAGTAACGTGCTCAAAATCGAACTAGCAACGATGTTGCATGCAATCAATGTGGGAGAAGTATAGTAGAGTAAACAACCTGCAAGTGCTACGAACCAGAATTTGCATTTTCAAACCATTTCTTGAATCGAAGTATTACGAGTCGGCCCGTATCCGTCACCAATATAACCCTATCCCGTGAGATGGCGACATTCTTGTTGAGTGTTGGCTCTGCAGGTCTGTATGCAGGTGGGAGCCAGCACACTCGGCGATCGCCTTTTCCTCCGACGAGCCAGATCCAACCGTCATCTCGCAACCTCAACAAAGCCTCTGAAGGGGTAGGCGTAAGGTTGTCTGTGGTGCATGGGGGGCGGTGCTGGGCAGGTATGGAGAAGATGCCGTGGTCGGTGAGGATGGATCTGTAGCAATCGAAGAAAGAGCAGAATGTGGTGCGATGCGAGGTGTCGAATTCAAAGAGCATGTGGATCTGCTCGGTTGATCTTGCTGACGTCACATCCCAAACACGCACCACACCGTTCAAATCACTGATCAGGAGCTGTGTCCCATCCACAGCCCAGGCATGGCTTGTTGTGGACAACCATACAACCTTCGCAACTTGTTGACCTGAGATAGCATCCAGCAGACCAAACCATTTGTCTCCCAGCCACACGACCAGGTCACTCCGTGGAGAACACGAAACCGCGCGAAGTCTATAATCCCAGGATGGGACATCAGATGTCCACATGCAGGTGTGGTTGTCCAGGTCCCAGAGCCTGATTGAACTCGGATCAGACGTAAGTACGTGTCTGCAGTCCGGACAAAATGAGACAACATCTGCTCTCCTATGCTTGAGTGTGACTTGACCAGACTGCAAGTTGATGATAGAGATGTCCCTTGTTTCGAAGTCCCCCGTTCGGCATACCGCAAGATACTTATCGTCTGGGGATATTGCCATGACGTGAGATGATGACAGTTGCGAAAATTCACTGCACTTTGTCCACACTAAGTTGTTCGGCTCCACGGTCCGAGCCTCGATAGTCCCGTCAGAGGAAGTGGTGGCAAATAGGGATCCGAGAGGGGATAGAGCAAAGGAGGTGAAGGCGTCATGACGCAGCGCTTGAGCAACATTCAAATCCCACAAACGTACAGTCTTGTCGTGAGATGCTGATGCCAGAAGTGATCCATCGGGGGAAAACTGGACTGCACTGATTTGATCTCCGTGTCCTTGGAACTGATATGTTCGCTTCCCAATCTGAGGATCCCAGACTTCACAAGAGTTACTGTCATACCTGCTGGAAACGGCCAGGTGTGCCGAGTCCAACGAGAAGGATAGCGGCTCCAAGTCAACCCAGAACACTGGCTCATGGCCTTCGCGATGATCGATCGTCCGTTGTTGCGTCCAATTCTGAGCATCCCAAACTGTGAGAACTCCGTCGGACATTGACGCCGCAAGCTTCTTGTTCAGTGCCATGGAAAAGGCTATGGGATATCCTGGAAGGTGATGCCGCTGGATGTAGGAAGCTGCTTCTATCTCGAAGACTGTTATGGATCCGCCCCTCGATGCGACCAGCAACTGATTTGGGCTAATAAATGCCAAGGATATGACTTCTCCAGGGGTTTTAAGCTTCTTTTCGGACCTGTCAGTGGTGTCTGTGGACCAGACATGGACGTGCCCTTGCGAGTCTCCTGACGCTATACGTAACCCATCCGCCGAGAATGCGACACGCAGAACCGAGTGGGAGTGTCCTGTATACACGTCCACTTGCACGCCAGTTGCAGTATTCCAGATCCTGATAGTTCGATCCCCCGAGCCTGAGGCGATGCACTTCCCATCAGGTGAGTACGCGACTGATCGAGCCCAACCCGTGTGACCTGTCATGACCTGCAGAGAAGCCCCAGTTTGGATACTCCACAGTTGGACAGTCCCATCTCTTGAACCAGAAACCAACCGCTCTCCGTCTGGAGAAAAGGCGATGGAAAGATGTCCAGAAGTATGCCCCTCTAGCACGCGTACACATGGGTCCCATGTCTGCTCTCGTCCCCTCTCGACGTCAATGCCATGCTGTAGTGTTCGTTCATACACCTGAGAAAGTCGAGACTCAAAAGGGAGGAACGGGATGACATGGTGATGAAGCTGCAGACATGCCACACTGATGGTGGGGTGGAATTCTCTGGTTATTCTCGCGCAGTCGCTCAGAAGGCCGAGGATCTCAGTTCTGAGAGGTGCTACTTCCTGTTTCCAAATAGACATGTTTATTAACCGATCCCGCAGAGGAATCGGTATATTTCACCTTAACTATCCTGTGCGCAGCCTGCAGAGCAGTGATCGCACCATCTAGTTCTCCCAACAAGCTCATCACCTCCAGCCAATTCAGTAGTTGAGTCGAGCAAAACGCTAGGAGGAGCTCCAATATCGTCTTGCTAATATGACCGCTTGACAGGTGAGACGCCCAATATCGACATGAGTATTGCATCTCAGCAGAAATATGAGTCGCCATTCGGATGGGCAGATCGACAATCTCTTGATGGCACAGCGATGGGTCTCCAATCTTGCATATGTCTGGAGACAGAGTCTGCAGCACTCGCAGGCAGCATTCCGCGAGTGACGTGTGCCGATCTGCTGCATTGACGAAGAAGTTGGCATCGCTGCAACGCGTCGAGTCGATCAGGAAGTCATGGAATGACGGATGAATGAGCCGAACACAACCACTTCCAGCCCCAGGAACCACAGCAATGGAGTGCAGGCGACGAAGTGTCAACCGTACAGTGTTCTTGTCCAGGCCAAGCAGACCTTCCAGACCTTCCGGGTCAAGCGGATCAAATAGCAGAGCAACTGTCCCCAGTACGACTTGAAGCCTCGCCCGCTGGTTCTCCGCAATTTTAGGGAATGCCTCACGGAGCACTGCCAGGTATAGCGTGTCAAGATGAAGATGGGGAGACGTATCAGTCAATGTAATGTATGGTGTGGTCAACATGATCTCGAGCTGCTGTGTTGGATTGCTGGCATTCTCATCTTCAATGAAGTTAGCCACCGTCGCTGCAAAGATGAATAGTCCTCCAGACTGCTCGACCAACCGAGCCAACGCCTCCCCCGGCGGCCAGGAATTCAATCCAAATGACTGAGCGATATGTGAAAGCCTTTCCTCAAGATAGACACAAATGTCCTTCTGTGAGATATCTAATGGAATGCTGTGCAGAACCAGCGCGTTCGTGTCTTTCATCAGATCTGTGGTTCGAAAGCCCTGCTCGACGTGGGTCACTGGTCGACTGGTGATGCAGAACTTTATCGGAAAAAGGCGGTCGGCGAATATGGCGAGAGATGACAGGATACTCGATGTCGCATGCTCGTCCTTGCACTCGTCCAAGGCGTCGATGACAACAATACATGGTGGGAATGCCTGCTCACCAATGGCAGCATGTAACGGATTTATGATCAGATTCTCCAGTTGCCTCGAGGCAAGCGCATATTGCACGTCGGGGTCCCTGTCCATCGCTACCAATAAGTGCTTCTGGAATGAGGAATTGAACAACGACAACTGATACGCTATCGTGGGGAATACCAGCCCGATATTACTGCATTCGGCGTTGTCCCTCGAACAGAAAAAGGATGCGCCAAGCTCGTGAGTCCTGTCGAAGTGATCGGCGACGCTTTGAGCAATGGTGGACTTGCCCGTTCCTGCTACTCCATCCAGCCAGAATATCCGACCATACCGATTGCCTTGCATCGACAAAGTCTCACCCGTCTCGAGGATCTCTTCCTTGAACCAGTGATATATTGTATCAAGGATCTCCGTCCTGGTGTTTTTCGTGCATGACACTCGTTTGCTTTCATGGTCAAATCGCGCAGCACGTGCATAGCGCGGCATCGATCCGCCTTTGTCTGTGCTTCAGTCCACCTGACGTCAAGAGAGTAAGGGATCACCTACGACGATTCACCGCCTAAGGGCATCGTCAGCCTTTTTGTTGCTACGATATCAGGATGGAATGAGAGTGCCCCGACGTACCTCTACTCCGATCTCCGCCGTTATTGCAGTCTCGATCTGGTGCGAGCGATCAGGAATAGCTCAAGCGCCTGATGAAAACGAGGTTGCCTACTAAGAACAAGTCGACGCACTGCCGGAGCTTCTGCGCACATTCCGCTACTTGAGATGCATCATTATCTATTTGAAGAACGCGAGCGAGCGTCCGTTGTCGCTTGATTCTCTCCAGACTAGCTGTTATATCTTCAATCGAACTGTTATACCACATGTCCGTCAGATACGATCGGTGAGGACACACGAGAGATGAGAGTAAAGTGACCTAGACAATCTGTCGACGCGCTGACGAAGCGTGGGCGGACACGTCCCAGCATTCTGCAGCAGGCCCTCGATCATTGTGACGAGCTTGGAGAGATCCATCTTCAACCTGACGGCATCGGCTTTATTCTGGGCTGCTTTCTGTCTCACAAAGGTGGGCGGTAGGTGGCATATCATGGGGCTAGAGAGAGACAGGACCGCACCTCAACTATCTCGATCACATTCGAAAGGCCGCTTGCCGCAGACTGCAGAGGGGGAAAGGTGGCGGATACTCGGATGACGGCTTGTAAGACTGGTGTAAGAACTGAATGCCGTGTGGTTCTCGTCTCCTCATTAGGGATGACATGCGCAGTGTCGTGCGCTGCCTCGCCTGCTGCACCAGCGATGGTGTGCACGCCCTCACCTGCAGCCTCTGCCTTCATGTGGACAACATCACCCACGTTGTCATGACCTCCCTGCGCTTCCGTTCGGGTATCCTGGGTGGATATTCAAGAAACGTAAAACGATGGCCATATGCTCTGACGCACCTCCACTCCGCTCTCTATCAGCACTGCACTATCTACCTATAGCAGCACTCAGACACGGTTCAAATCCTCGACGCTGACCAATTATTGCCTACCAAAAAGTCATCAACGGACCGCTTGAGCTGCTGCAGACAGGCTGCCACTTCTGCGGCGTCTCCATCTGTGTGGAAAACGCGAGTGAACTTCCGCTGTCGCTTCATCCACTGAAGATTGTCCGTCGCCTCGACGAACGAGCTGTATGTCCCGCGCGGCCATTAGGCTTCATCAGCAAAAGCATGATAGGGACAAAAAATACCTGGCCAAGTTTTCAATGCGCTGACGGAGTGAGGACGGCCATCCTTCAGGATTTTGGAATAGGCTTTGCAGCATGGTTACAAGATTGGACAATGATTTTCCCAACTCGACTATGTCGTCGGCACTCTGAGCCGCTTTCTGTCCGGCAAGAATCAATGGTCACTGAGATCCTGCAGGACTGAGAGGAGAAATGCCGCACCTCGACTTTGTTCGCAATCTTGAGAAGGCCAGCAGCAGCAGACTGCAGAGGGGGGAATGTTGATGATGACTCCACGATACCTTGTAGGACTGGGACGAGAACGGTAGGTCGAAGCGGCGGAATAAGGAGACCTCTGAACATCTCAGGGAATAAAGATTTATGATTACAAAGAGTTGGAAACGATATGGTCGTAAAACACGGTGGGACGGGAGAGGACCAAGTCGCTAGCCGTCATGCAACAGGGATGGGTCGTGGGTAGGTCGCTATCGATGGGCCACAGGTGATCCTGTGCCCTGTGTGAAAATGAGGGCGCTCACTCGCAAAGGTGACAACTACGTGTTTACCACTTGGGTTACTGCCCAATTAAATGCCGAACAAACTTCACAGGAGATGAGCAGGGGGTTTGAATCACACCTGCTTGCTAATAGTCGACGGGGGGCGGAGGGAGGACGCGGTCGAGGTAGACATACTCTTGGGTGCGTGCCTCAACGTCACTCGGGCGATGCAGGTCTTACATGGGATCGCAAACAAATACAGTTTTTGTGTTCTGCAGATACGTTCTACGACGTACTCGGCGAACCTTACTGATTCCCCGAACCGGTCGTTGAAGAAGGTCAGCGTGTTGTGTGCCTCCAGCACCGCGTCTGAAAACACTGCGAATGCAACGATTTGAAGGCGCGAAGACTGATCTTCATTGCGCTACGACAATTCTGTGGTTGATTCAGATCCATCCATTAATCGGGTCGAGGTAAACATGCCTTCGCCTTTCTCCCCACGGAATCAACTACCACTGCCTCGTCATTTGTCCCACGTCGCCCACCACTTCTGTGAAACCACTGACCACTGACCCTGTTCTCATGAAGCCAACGAGACCATCAGGGGTGAGTGTCAAGCTGCATTGCAGCACGGACATCAAGCGACAACGACCTCATCCATGACACTGACAAGGAGCATGACGACCGACACTCCAGTCCATCGCGGCGACCCAAATAGACGTCTCTCCCAGGCATAATTTGGATCGGGATCTACGTACGCTTTCTGTTCTCATTGCTAATTGTTTCTTATTTCTCCTACATCTCATCCATAGTCCTACAAGGGCACTATTTCTTTGTAGTATCTGTCTCCAAAGTACAGCTATTGTAACCCATTGTGTCCCTCTAACACTTCAGCAGCTGTTTTGGGTGCGACATCCCCCCAGTTGACTAGAGCACTCCTGGTTTGTCAGAGTGATGGGCAGATGGCAGTTATTGACAGCAGGAACAAAAGCAACTGTGGTACGCATGTCCATCTGGTGATTCCTGTACAGTAGATTTGTTTCCTCGTGGTTAAATGCCGATGAGCCATTCTGCATTCTTTCCTGTAGGTCCCGCGTTTGCTCCCAGCAACTGTCTTCTGCTGAGGTCAGCTCCAGAGACTTCCTTGTACTGTATGTGGTCAAGGTCGGTGGAGGAGACTAGATTTGTTCCCTACACATTTAGGGTTGAGTCTGTTCCCGTTCCATCACGACGTCAGCGTTTGCCTCACCAAAAATCGTACATCTTTAGTACCCTTTGTTTCATTCAATCTTTTTCCCACCTCTGTCCTCATGTATCTCGCAGGTTTGGGCTCGTTTGCAGACAAAATGCACTCACTCTGGAGCCGGGTCTGTTTCTTGGCACTTATGCAAGGACAAGTGTGATGTGCCTGTTCAAATCCAATGCATATGTTCACTATGAGTGATTGCAATAATTGTCGGTATTTGCTGGAAAAGTTCCAGTTGAGCGCAGCGAAACACAGAACTTTTGTGAATGCTAACTAAGCTAGCACGTGAGTGTGGAGCAGACTGTCACAACAGGATAAGCATCAGTCTTATCACTCCAGACAAATGGTAAGATCTTCTCATGCTCCTTGGTCCCAACTCACTACATGCTATATCGCAATAACTTTCGACCCACCCTCCTCCCTTTTGCTCCTCGAAAATTTAGTGCTTTCGTGCGGTGGTGTCTCGATTCCCAAAGTCTTCCACTTTTCGGACATCTCCGCCCGTTGGCAGCTCGTAAGATCTCGGCTTGCCCTTTGCCATTGTGCCCTTCCCGCAAATTGTTGCAAGTAGCATCTGGCACGTGTGAGGGTCATGTGACCCCCAAATGGCAACCCGAAGTTTTCCCATCCACACACACCTCACCATAGTATCAATCACACAAGCTAAGATGAACATCTTCATACAATTGCAACCAACACAACACTCTAGAGAAGATCCCACACAGAAGTGTCATTAGTTAGCTTCATGAGTGCTGTTCATTCTCTTAGTACCCATGCTCCATACTCATATTTGTCAGCTGGTCTGTGCATGCTCTCACTTTGTATTTAAGGATCTCATGTAGTGGGTTTCTAATATAAGTGGACATCTCTCTTTCTCTCTTCTCTGTGTGCACCAGTCCCTACTCAATCTTCTCTCTTCTTTACACTCTTTTGGTCCTCTGTTGTTATGAGGCACTTGCTTTGGCACCTCATAATGGTTTTCTTTTTCTTTTCTTCTTTTTCTTTTTCTTATATTTTACTTACTATAAGTGTAGTATTAACTACAGCAGTGAGCTTAGCTCCTACTTATAATAAGGACTCATTTCCTTTTTTGAATTTGACAAGAGTTTACATAAGACTAATCAATTGCCCCAGTTATGCATGTTGCCCACTTGCTTTGTTGGCTGCTTTATAGGTTTTGCCTTGATTGACACTTGTGGTATGTTTTTGACATATGTTGCATCTTTAGGACTTGGTTCTTTCTGATTCTGTGCAGAATCTCAATTTACCAGTCTGTCTCAAATGGCATTTGGGATGGTCCCACACAGGATGATAAAATTGCTGGTTGAAGATCACCAATGTTGAGGGGTTGCTGCTATTGCCTCGAACAGCATTTGAGGTGCATCCTGCTTAGGACAAGAGCCTTATTGCTATTTTGATGACCCTGTGCAGGGTTCAAAAGCTGATGGTTCTGAACCATGTTCAGAACAAGTCCCATGCAGGACATTTTGAAGTTTAGGGTTTATTGTTTGAATGGGCTGAAGGGATGTGGAGTCATCCATGGACTATGGCAGATCTGTCATGGAGAGTCCCTGGATGTCAGATTCTCTTCATCCAGAGGTTAGCTTGGAGCATTGTCAAATGATAGGAATTTTTCTGTCTTTGTCTTATGCTTTTCCATTTGCTCACTCTCACATATTGTCTATTGTCTTTTGTGTCACTTGTCTTGTTTCACACATCTTTCGAATCATTATGTCCAACAATGCCCAGACATTATCAGTAGAATCAAGTGAACAAGCTATACAAGCCTCTGTCTTCAATGAAGAAGTTACAAAAGCATGTGAGGCAATTGTTGAAGAATACCGACATGCATGAATCCCAAAATCCATCACTTCAAACTGGATCTCATGAAAGATCTTCAATATCTGGAATATCTCAGAGACCCAGCCTGTTAGCACAGATGAGCAAGAATCTGCCTATGCCGATTTTTTCGACCAACTTGAAACTATGAGACTGGAGTCTGCATATATCCCTAAAGTTGGGAGACTGGGCGCACTCAACTAAAGATCACTCAATAGAAGAGGAAATCCAGCCATAACTAGCTGGGGTATACTCAGCTATACTAAAGAAGCCTATATACTCTAAGTAAATGCGCACGGACCAGCGCACAGTACTACAGGGCAGGCTCTACAGTACAATACCACAGTAAGCTAAGGATCATGCCAAAGGTGCATGCTATGACCTCATGGTCTAGGCTTAGCCAGAGTATCCTAGACCGGTGCGGCAGTAAGTGTGATATGATAAGATAAGATCAGAAAGACTGAAAGGAGAGATGATCTTATCTAATCAGATAACAAGAAAAACAATAAAAGAAATGAAAAGAAATAAAAGGCTAAACGCTCCAAATAATGAAGCCTGACAGAAACCATTGACACAGTTAGGAGATCCAGTGCATCTGCATCACAGGCAGGAACACACAGCAGTTTTGACAAATCAATGCATGTCAATGCAAATCCAATGCACATCCAGCCTCTGATTGTCCACAAAATTCCACCCATAAATAAGCATCCTTGTTTCTTTCATGGTTTTCTTTGGTCACACAATCAAAATTCCATTACTCCCTCTGCTTCTGCTACAGAAACTGCTCCTCTGTTACCTTCTGTCCCTCTCAAGTTTTTGCATGATGAAGCCACAACACAAACTATTCAACAAAACCCTCATTTGTTCAAAATTGTTACTCCTATTCATGTTGATCATTTTGAAGATCTTCTTCAATCTCATCCAAACCAACCTTTTGTTCAATCTGTTCTTCAAGGCTTACACTACAGTTTTTGGCCTTGTGCTGAAGAAATGGATGAATCATATCCTGATACATGGGATGAATCTTGCAATACTTTCACACTGGAAGGGTTACATTTGTTGAGAACCAATAAGGGGGCTAGGCGACCAAGAGTCCTACTTAGACATAGGAGGAGTTAGGTGGAGACAGCATGAATATTAGATAACTGCTGGCAAGGAGGAATAAGGCCACACAGTAGCCAATGATGACAATATAGAGGATGGTCTCCATTTGGAGGACCAAGAGAAGGATAAAGAGTAGTAGCAACTGCATTGAGGACACTTCAGATGAAGGGAAAAAAGAATGTCCACTTATCATTTATACTGCACTATAGAACTACTCTTTATACTAATGATGACTGCGCACAGACCACACTTAGTAAGTAAGGTGTGGGGCATGGGTGCCAGAGGAAATGACAGGGTGAGAACTTCAACACCCCCCTTCACTGGAGAGAATGACATGCTGTGTATGTATAGCAGTAAGAGTGAGAGTGAGTAAAGGAAGAGGCATGTGGTGGAAAGCAAAGTGACAGGAATGGAGGTGTGCAAATGTAAAGAGGTAAGTGAGTGTGACAAAGGGAATAGATGTGAGTGATGATGAGGAGAGTGGTGCAGTAAAGTAAAAAGAAAAGTGCACCAAAAGATAAGATAAAAGAGTACATGCCATGAGTCTGCCCTCCTTGTGCCATCTCGATCCACCTGAAGATCCCCCCCATATCCTGCTATGATCCCCTCCCAGTCTTCATCTACCATGGATTCGCCTTCTGTGTGCTGTCCCATAGGTACATCTCCTAGCTGGCTCAGTGGCACTTACACTTGATAGAGTCTTCTGGTAAAGGTTGTGCTTGGAGGCAAGGGAGTTGTGGAGTGAGTGTGGTGAGTGATGATGATGATGATGATGATGATGATGATGATGATGATGATGATGATGATGATGATGATGATGATGATGATGCGGTGCCCAGGGGTGGTGTGAGTTGGTGGTGAGTGGTGAGGAGTGAGAGAGAGAGAGAGATCACCTGCCCATGGGGCAGGGCCCATAACCTGTTGATGACAGGCCATGTGCAGAGGAGAACTAAGAGAGTTCTTATTTGTACATGTTGTACCTTTATGGTATATATAGTGAAGTATGTATGTATGAGTGTTCATATATATGTGTGTGTATGTTCAGTATGATCAAAAAGAGGAAGGAGGATGTTAGTCATCATCAGCATATCGTCAACAACATTTTCTGCAGGATCAAGTTTGGAGGAAGAGCACCTTGAGTGGTTATCTCCCCCTTTTTCAGATCTTCTTCCTGGCATGTATAGCATGCTGATCCACACTGTTCCCAAACCTCATTCTGACACTTTTCATATGGTTGTTAACCATTCAGCTGGTGACTATTCACTTAACTCCATGATCAGCCGTGATTCTGTTGGCATGCAGCTTGACAACATTCAAAATTTGGGTTGTAACCTTCTTGCATCTGTGGCACCAGATTCTAGTCCTCCATGGCTTTTCAAATCTGATGTGTCTCAAGCTTATTGACATTTGCCTATGCATCCTTATTGGCAGATTAAACAAGTTATCACAGTTGATGGTCAATGGTGTGTTGATTGTTGCAATAATTTTGGAGATTGCACTGGTGGTTTTATTTGGTGTTCATTTTTTGGCCTTGTCCTGTGGATTGCCATTCATATTGAAGCCATTCTCGACCTTCTTGCCTATGTCAATGACACTTTTGGGCATGATTGCAATCCTCAGCTCCTTCATTATGCACCTTATAATACTTCTTATCCTTCCAAGCAGACATGTCTCCTTCAATTGTGGGATTTTCTCAGTATCCCACATGAAAAGAAGAAACAAGAGTTTGGTCATGTTCTTACTATTATTGGCTTTAGTGTTGACACTGAGTTCATGACCATTTCACTCCCTGATGATGCTTGCCACAAGTTGGTTGATGCTATTTGCTCTTTTGTTCACAATGCTCCTCATCATCATTGCAAACTCATTGAATGGCTTTGTCTTCTTGGCCATGCCAATTGGGGCCTCAATGTTGCCCCCCTTTTGCATCCTGCTTTACAATCAGCATGGGAGAAGACTTGTGGCAAACATTTTCCAAAGGCAGGCATCACTTTAAACAAAATGGTCATCCATGATCTCCTTTGGTTTGCCAATATGTTCAAAATCTTGCATGACATTCATCTTCATGATGCTTGTGCTTGGGGACCTGAAGAAGCTCATCTGGTCATCTACACTGATGCTTCAGCTTTGGGTCTTGGGTTTTGGTGTCCATTTTATTGGCAAGGTTTCATTGCTATGCAGCCACCACCACCTCCTACTTCTGATGGCATTTTTTGGTATGAAGCCCATACTGTTGTTTCTGCCCTCGAATATGCCATTTCCCTTGATCCTCCTCCTCATCACCTCACCATCTTTACTGATAACCTCAATACTGTGCAAATTTTTGAATCTCTTCACACCTATGGTGTTTACAATACCCTGTTGCTCTTCACCATTGAGTGTCTCCTCCACCATCATATTGATCTCTGCGTTTTTCACATCTCTGGTGATCTTAACATTGTTGCTGATGCTTTGTCTTGCTACCTCCTTGACACTGCCCTTCAGTATGCCCCTTCTTTGCAGATCTCACCATTCATACCTCCTTGGGATTCGTTGGGGGGCTTATCAGGCACGTTAAACATCAGTTGTACATCTCAGCAACCTGCCCAGTGGCCTTGGACATATGATCAGCTCGTTCATGAATGTGCTATTGTGCTGGGCTCTGATCTTGATGTTTCCACCCATGCCGCTTATGATTCCCATCTGCAATCCTACCTTACTTTCTGCAAGTTGCATTGCTTCCCAGTTGCTCCAACTCCTGACACCCTTTCTTTTTATATTGTTTACATGTCTCATCATATTTCACCTTCCTCTGTTGCCACCTATTTGTCTGGTATCTGCAACTGTCTTCAACCTTTCTTTCCCCATGTCCATGCTGTTCATGCCACTCCCCTTGTTTCATGTACCCTCACTGGGTGCCTCAAGCTTTTCAAAACTCCTCATTGTAAACACCCTCTCTCCCTTGCTGATCTTCTCCATGCCCCCTCTGTTTTTGTCACCCCATCTCATGATGATCACCTTTTCCTTGCTCTCCTGTATTCTGGGTTTTTTGCCCTTCATCACTTAGGTGAACTTACCTCTCCAGATCATCCCCATCTTTGCAATTGGCACAAGGTGATCAAGCACACTTCTTTCACCTTGTACAATTTGTGAGCACAGGCTTGGGCAGGTGATAAGAACTGATATGATGGTTATGACATTGAGCAGCATAAAGAGAGCAGAGAGCATATCTGCAGCGATAAAGAGAGTATGGACACAGCATGTGCCATATGCGGTAAGAAGAGAGTCAGACATGGAAGTAAGATATCTAGTGATAACAGACCTGCAGCGATAAAGAGAGTATGGACACAGCATGTGCCATATGTGGTAAGAAGAGAGCTGCAGGGAAGTGGTAAGGAAGGCATAGTGATAATAAGGTAGGAATGTACTCACTCAGACATGGAAGTAAGATGTCTGAGGAGCTGGTAGTGTAGAGTACCTATCTTATATAGTAGATGTGAAGTAGAGTTGGGGCAGAGCATATAAGTGGAGAACAACAACTACTGTAAAGAGGAGGGACGCATGTCATCTGGAGATGTATGTGGAGTGGATACTACTTGGGCTTTGTAAGGAGTTGTGAGAAGTCCGAGGAGTGGGTGTACGTGTGTGGTTCGTATGTGTTATGTGTGTGGGTAGTGTAGATGGAGCCAAACTATGAGACCAGAGTCTGCATATATCCCTGAAAGGGAGACTGGGCACACTCGACTAATAGTTCACACTAAAAGAAGAGGAAATCCAGCCATAACTAGCTGGGGTATATTCAGCTATACTAAGAAGACCTATATACTCTAAGTAAAGGCGCATGGACCAGGTGCAGTACTACAGGGCAGGTCAACTAGGTACAATACTGCAGTAAGTATGGGAACATGCCAAAGGTGCATGCTATGACCTCATGGTCTAGGCATAGCCAGAATATCCTAGACCGACACGGCAGTAAGTGTAATATGATAAGATAAGATCAGAAAGACTGAAAGGAGAGATGATCTTATCTAATCAGATAACAAGAAAAACAATAAAAGAAATGAAAAGAAATAAAGAGCTAAATGCACCAAAAATATGGTGCCTGACACAAACGATATGTTAGGTGTGCATACCAATCATTAACACAATTCTGCCTATGGTTATGTTTTGCCTTTTCACAAGGGTGATCATTTCTTCACTGGCCACTCTATCATCATTGCACAGCATCCCTCTGCTGACCCTCTCTCTATTTTTCTTTCTTATCTTACCTCTCATGATCCTCTTTTCCCTCTTTGGCCTGCCCTTTGGCTTACTTCCTCTGGTTCCATCCCAATGTGTTCTTGGTTTCTGCATTGTCTTCACACCATTTTTCCAGATGATGTTGCTAGCCATTCTTTATGTTCTGGTGGTGCCACCTTTTTTTTCCACCACTGGTTGGCCAGATGACTGTATTCAGTCCTTGGGTCATTGGTCCTCTGATGCTTTCAAGTCTTACATCCATGCCAATCCCATTGTTCTTCAAGCCCTTTTGTTTGGCCACTTTATTGTGGAATGTGACCTTGCCTCCTTGCCATGCTGATCATTCCTGTTTTTTTCTTCACCTCCTGCCCACCCCACCTCACTTTGTGTTCTGACACTCATTATGGTTATGGGTTTGATCTTCACACATGCCAGCTTCTTTGTTGTGCCCTTGCTGTTTGTACAAAATGTGCAGTTTGTCTTGAAGGCACTCCTCAAGCATTGTATTCCACTATTCCTTTCTGGCATGAGAGTTGGGTGCAAAATCAATTAGTCTCTTTATAGTACTTAAGTATTTACATACTTAAGTGTGAGCTCAGCTCCAAGTACTATAAAGACTTATCAGTTTCTTTTATTTTACTTTCTTTCTTTATTTACACTTGCTAAGGACTATCACTATACAATTAGCAAGGACTCTTCTTTCTTGTCTTTATTTATCTTTGTTTACCTCTTGTTCATTTTGTGCTTGTGGCTGAGCCACTTACTTTATTCATGGATGCATCTTAGGTCATGTGACTCTGTTGATTGCTGTGCAATCATCATTGATCCATGAACCTTATTTACTTGTACTATCTTTAGCACTCTAGATCTGTATAAGTAGTTGAAGGACTGGTGGTTTTAAACCCCAGTCTTGTCAACTTCACAATCTAGGGATTCTCCTATACTGTGCTTGACCTAAGCTTGTTACAAAACTCGCTTCACTCTAAGAACTAAGTCTAAGATCTCTAAGTCACTCTAAGCATCACTAAAGATATCCTACACTTGTCACTCTGGATCCTCATTTAGTCATCAGCAGTATCATCCTCATCACTATCTCATTGATCCCTCTCTTCATGATCATCAGGAACAGTTATTACACTTATCAAGCATGTATCCATCACCTTGTTACCAGGGGTATTGTTATAACAGACCATCCCTAAGACTGTCCAATAGGCTGCTCTTAGTGTTACGAGGCACTTGCTTTGGCACCTCGTAACGGTTTCTTTTTTTTCTTTTTTCTTTTTTACTTACTAGTAAAGTGTAGTATTATTACTACAAGTGTGAGCTTAGCTCCACTTTACTTAGTAAGGACTTATCATTTTCTTTTCTCTTTTTATAGTACTTAAGTA
>QLPN01004261.1:0-11274 GCA_003314395.1 Albatrellus ellisii | reverse complement strand
TGTCCACCTTCCCAAGGTTCATGTTGCAGAACCAACTCCTTTTGATGGCAACAAAAAGAAATTCCAATCTTTTTTGGATCAAATTTATCTTGTCCTTCAAGCACACCCAGAATACAAAGACAAAGACAAGGTGACAGTCATACTGTCTTACATCAAAGGAGGATATGCAGAAGAATGGAAGAAAGGGGTCTTACAGGATATAGAGGCTTACAGAGTCAAGCCTCACAAACACAAAGAGCCATTCAAGAATTTCAATGAGCTCTTGACAATGATGAAGATCACCTTTGGAGATCATAATGAGGAGCAAATGGCTCAACAAAAATTGACAACCATTTCACAGGGGAATCACCATATAGAGGAATACATCACTGAATTCCTCCTATACAAAACAGCATCCAGATATAACGATGGTGCATTATGCACATTGTTCAAGAAAGGGATGAATTGTCCCCTTCTTCAATCTTGTTATGTTGAGACCCCTCTTCCTAGTGATCTAGAAGGATGGATGAGAAGAGCAAGAATCAGGGCATATGCATATCAAGATATGCAAAATTTTGAGTCAACTTGGGGACAAAGACAGCCACAGCAGCAGCAATATGGAAGACCGCAGGGGCAACAACAACATAACTTCACCCCTCGCCAATTCACTTCTACAGCTGCGCCTGCAGGAGAACCCATGGATGTCAACAGAGCTAGAGGACCATGCCCTCAATTATGCTTCAATTGCAGCAAAGAAGGACACTTCGCTAGAGAATGTCCGGAGCCAAGGTGCCCTCAAGGGCAACAACAACAATGAAGGGGGAATGCAAGGACCCTTCAGGAGATGTGTGCTCTGAATGAGGCAGACTTCTTGGCTGAGATGCAGAAGGAGTTTCAGGCACGTGGTCTTAGATTGAATGTGTCAGGACACGTTATTTTTATTTTTATTTTTACGATTTTCTGTTATCTTATCACTCAAGATCTACAACCATCTTATCTTATTTGATTAGATCTTTTGTGATAATCTATGACTCATTCTACTACTGTCATCGGGCCACTTACCATTTACTTATGACACACATTCCCACAGACACTTACAAATACTCTCACGTTAACTGTGCAATGCTGTGCATTACTTACTGATCCTTCTCACACATGCTGTGCATGACATCATGCTGTCCCTTTTACCATACTTCAAATGCCTGCCCTATAGTGACATACATGATCTGTGCATGCAGGCATTTACTATATATACTGTACTTCATAGTGTACTTGTTCTTTAGCTTAGTACTTCTGGGATATCCGCTTCATAGTGAGTTAGTCCTTGAATATACTATCATCCTCCTTCCTTCCTCTACTTCATAAGTCTACTGTGTGACCTCACTAATAGCGTCGGCCTCACAATAGTACTAAGCTCTTTAGCGACCCCACACTTCTCTTATACATCTCTGTGTCTGAACCATCATTCCCCTCCCTACTCATCTAAGAAGATGAATATCTGTTTATACAGTTCCAATTTTTCATAGTCAGCTACAGCGCCGGGCCTTACATTGCCTCAGCGAGTAGTGCAAGGGTGTCTTACCACTTAGTGGAGCACCGCAAACCCCCTGACAACCATTCGGACCAGGGTTATGATAAAATTTTACCATATCAGAGAATTCTTTCATATCATACAAGTAGCACTTAGCACATCTACCTACCACCACCTTCCACTTTGCATTTGAAAGGCTTACACCCTTGAAAAAGGTGTAAAGAGTTTTCACTTCATGCAATTTTATCTTTCATCATTCCGAGAATACTCTGCTCAGAAAAGAGGACCAGGTCGGGCAAATCATACGCCAGACTTACCTCTTCATTATCCGCACCCACTCAACCCCGCACTTCACAAGCTCTTATCTGATATTACAGAAACGCATTCCAATATCATCAACAACAATCCATTTGGTTTTTTAAACTCCACAATCCTTACTACAATGACCACCCTGACGAGTTCCTGTGGCACTACTTTCCAAATTACTGGGAAAAAGCCAGCCCATATTATAATTCGATCCCCCAAGCCTACATCTTCAGAGGCAAGCAATGATGAGCTCAGGACCCAGCAATTGGGAAATGAGGAATCCAACTCCCATGATCGAAGATTCATCAGCAGAAGCAGAAAGGGAAAGAACCGCAGAAATGGAACGAGAAAGGAGACAAGCAGAAACCGCCAGACTGTGCATCACAGATCTGGAGGATACAGTGGAGATGATGAAAACAGCAATGGAGGAGCAACATATCGTGTCACAAAAACAGAATACCCAATTCTTGGAGATGGGAAATGCATTGGCGCAGATCACCAACTCGTTGGCCAGTATCACAGCGATGATGAGCGCCCAGCCAACCCTACACCATACTCCAGTCGCTACATCTGGCCAATCTGCAGGCCTAGGGGCCCACATGTTTGCCCAACATCGAGTCAAAGTTTCTGTGCCTACTCCATTTTCAGGGAAGCGCGACAAACTTGACTTGTTTATACAGGAGTTATTCCTAGTATTTGCAGCAAACAAGACGTGGGTAGACAATGATCGTATTACATATGCCCTCTCCTATATGATAGGAGGAAGTGCAGAAGCATGGAGAAATCTTCAAGTCGCAAAACAGCAATTGCATGAGGCTAATCCCCTCAACCCACTCCATCCTATGCCATTTCAAGATTGGGTAGATTTCGACAACAAACTTTGCACACAATTTGGAGACCCTGATGAAGCACATACAGCACAACAGGAACTCCACAAAATCAGACAAATGGGAAAAACAGCAGAGGAATATACTACCGATTTTCTCCTCATTGCAGCAAAAGCAAAATATGATGACCAAGCTCTCATAGATTGCTATTGCTGAGGATTAAACAATGAGCTCCTGCAAAGGATCTATAACATCAACCCTCCCCCTGTTACCTATTTACAGTGGCAACAAGTAGCTCAAACTGTGGACAGACATTGGCGGGAATATAAGCAACTTATGCAAACTAGAGGCGCATCTAGTTGGACACCAAGAAGTACTTATAACCAATCCCAGCCGCAATGGAATGTCCAAAGTAATCCTCCATTACAAAGAGCAAGTAACGCCACGGTACCCATGGATGTTGATAGAGTGCAGCGAAGAAAGGCGATCATATGTTACAACTGCAGACAAGAAGGGCATATATCACGAGAATGTCCACAGAAAGGAAAGAAGAGTATCCATGAAATACACGAGGACATCAGGCAGATGTCAACAGAGGACTTCAAGAACATGATGAATGATGAGTGGGAGAAAAGAGGATTGCCTGTAGATAGGCAGGGTTTTGCCAAGGACAATCAGTAGATACCACTGCATTGTCCTCCAATCATTTCTCAGTTTTATTTCCTGATGATGGCGCTGTTGATCACGCCAATGTATGCGATCCTATCAATGAATGCACTATCGTTCCAAATCATCAGGAAAAGAAAGAGAAAGAGGTATCTGAGAGTATGCCCTCTCAAAAGGAAGAAAAGCACGAAATCATGGGAATAAAAACGGAATTACCCATGATCAAAGTAGAAATCAAGACAGTGGATACTGGAGCAACGGTAACAGTAGATGCTTTACTGGATTCTGGAGCAACGATATGCTACATCGACAAACAATTCATAAAACAAAACAACCTAAACTACCGATCGCAATACCTGTCTATAACGTCGATGGAACAAAGAATGAGAATGGGTCTATACGAGAAACTGTAGATCTGATCCTAAAAACCTATGACCATACTGAAAGAACTACGTTCTGTGTCACTGGCCTAGGGAAAACCAACTTAATTCTTGGAGAAACATGGCTTAAAATCCATAATCCAGAAATAGATTGGGAATCAGGATTAGTAACATTCTCGAGATGCCCGAGAAGATGTCAAGTTAGACTTCTTGAAGAGAAAAAGTCTAGAAAAAAGATCAAAGCAACAAAAAAGGAAGCACAGTCAAAGAAAGAGGTACCAAAAATGGTAGAAGTAGATGATGACGAAGAAGACAAGCCAAGAACTGGAGATAAGATCTTGTGTATTATGATTGGCCAAAAAGAAAAAGAAGCGGCAATCAAAAATATCAGTCAAGATCTAGCTATCGAAGCAGAGAAAAAGAAAATCAAATGATCTTTTGAAGACATTGTTCTGCTCGCATACCATCATTTCAAAACTGTCTTCGAAAAAGAGTCATTTGATGAATTACCTCCCAAACGCATCTGGGACCACGCCATAGAGTTGAAACCAAACTCTAAAATGCATGCTGGGAAAATCTACAATTTATCCCTCATCGAACAAGCAGAACTAGAGAAGTTTATAGATGAAAATCTTAAATCTGGACATATAAGACCTTCAAAATCACCAATGGCCTCACCATTTTTCTTCATCAAAAAGAAATCTGGAGAACTACACCCAGTACAAGATTATCATTGCCTCAATGAAATTACGATCAAAAACGCATATCCACTACCACTTATCTCAGAATTGATCGACAAACTCAAAGGGGCAAAATTCTTCACTAAACTCAATGTTCGTTGGGGGTATAACAATGTGCAAATACAAGAAGGAGACGAATGGAAGGTGGCATTTATCACCAATAAAGGACTATATGAACCACTCGTAATGTTCTTTGGATTGACAAATAGCCCAGCAACCTTCCAAACAATGATGAATCATCTTTTCCACGTTCTCATCGCAAATGTCAAAGTAGTTGTTTATATGGACGACATTCTCATCTTCACCAAAACACTCGAAGAACATTGTCAAATTGTCACTGAAGTATTACAAATACTTAAAGACAACAAACTCTACTTAAAGCCAGAAAAATGTGATTTCGAAAAAGAAGAGATAGACTATCTTGGACTCAAAATCTCTCTTGATAAAATCATGATGGATCCGGTTAAAGTACAAGGCATATCAGAATGGCCCACCCCCACCACCATCACTGAAACCCGATCCTTCTTGGGATTTGTCAATTTCTACCGTCATTTTATCAGAGGATTCTCCAAGATTGCCAAACCACTGAACAGTCTGTTACAAAAAGATGCCAAATGGAAATGGGACGATGAACAAAAACATGCATTCAAATCGTTGAAGTCAGCCATGTGTTCCAAACCTATTTTGGTATTCCCTGAAGCAGACAAACCATATTTGGTAGAAGCAGACAGTTCTGGTTATGCAACTGGAGCTGTTTTATCACAGAAACGCGATGACGACAAGTGGCATCCAGTGGCCTATATCAGCAAAAGTTTATCACCAGCAGAACATAACTATGACATCTATGATAGAGAGATGTTGGCGATAATCAGAGCACTGGAACAATGGCAGCACTACCTCGAAGGTGCACAAAACCCAGTTGAAATCCTTACAGACCACAAAAATCTAGAGTACTTTATGAGTGCCCAGAAATTGAACCGTTGCCAGGCATGATGGTCTCTCTTTCTTTCTAGATTTGATTTCAACCTTACCCATCGCCCGGGTAAATCTTCCGACAAGCCTGACCACCTCTCGAGACGTTTGGATCATAAAGAGGGGGTGGATTGTGATAACAACAACATTATACTGCTGAAACCAGAGTTTTTCAAACAATCAATCAATGCAGTATTCACAAACCCACCACTACTGAAAAAGATCTTAGAAGCACAAAAGAACGAAGGAGAGATACAACAATGGAGAGAACTACCAGCAGATGAAGCAAAGACAGCGATCATCACAGGACATGGGGAAAACGAACAAGGACTCCTTACATACAAAGGAAAAATCTTCATCCCTGACAGCTGCAGAGCGGAAGTAGTAAAACACTGTCATGACAGTCCAATTGCAGGACACACAGGACAATGGAGAACATTGGAGCTAGTAGGAAGAACATTCTGGTGGAAAGGCATGGCAGCATATGTGGGAAGATATGTCAAAGCATGCGAACTCTGCCAAAGAACCAAAGTAGTCACAAAGAAACCACAAGGCGAACTCACACTGAATGAAATCCCAGAACGACCTTGGCAAATCATATCAACTGATCTCATCACACAATTGCCAGACAGCCAAGGTTATGATTCAATACTAGTAGTGGTGGATCGATTTTCAAAAATGATACACACAATGCCCACCACCACCACAGTAACAGCAGAAGGAGTTGCATGACTTTTCAGGGACAACATTTGGAAATTACACAGACTACCAGAGAAAGTCTTATCCGACAGAGGTCCACAATTCACTTCAAAGGTCATGAAAGAATTGAACAAAATCCTTGGAATAAAGACGGCTCTTTCCACCACTTTCCATCCACAAACCGATGGACAGACAGAACAAATAAACCAAGAGATAGAACAGTATCTCAGAATATTCGTAAACCATCGACAAAGTGATTGGATGAATTGGCTACCTATGGCAGAGTTCTGTTACAACAATTGTGTTAATGCATCTACAAAACAGACTCCGTTCATATTGAACAGTGGCCAACATCCAAGAATGGGATTTGAAGCTCATGCAGAATCAAATATCAAATCAGTAGATACCTTCATATCCTCTCTGGAAAGAGCTAGAGACGACGCCAAAGCCGCCTTAAACAAGGCCTCAGACGATATGAAGAAATACTACGATGCACATCGAGGGGAGACTCCAAAATACAAAGTAGGAGATAAAGTCTGGCTTGACACATCCAATATTCAATTGGATAGACTGATGAAGAAATTGGACCACAAATGAATTGGACCTTATGTGATTGTTGAAATCCTATCCAACAACAGTTACAAACTCGCATTACCAAAAACATTACAAATCCATCCAGTATTTCATGTGGTCAAATTACTACCATTCACAGCCGACTCTATCCCTGAAAGGAAACAAAAACCTCCACCAGCTCCCATTGTCGAAAACAGAGAAGAAAGATATGAGGTAGAAGAAATTCTCAATACTCGAAAGCATTATGGCAAAGTCAAATACTTGATAAAATGGAAAAACTACCTGCACAAAGCTAATTCTTGGGAACCGGCATCCATTATTACAAAGGATATCCCCAAATTAGTCAAAGAATTCCATCTATCACATCCCACCGCCATTCAAACTATACAGAATATTACACTACCTGTGAAATGACTCTCAGACAAGGCAACAGTCCCTACCAGAGGATCATTATTTGCAGCAGGTCTAGATCTTTATAGCACAGAAGAAACCGAGATACCACCACATTGTCAAAAGTTGATCGATACTCAAGTTTCCTTGGCTATACCAAACCACTGCTATGGATGTGTTGCTCCTTGCAGTGGATTGGCTGTCAAAAACTCTATATCAATTGGAGCTGGAGTGATTGACTCAGACTATCATGGCCCTCTCGAAATTCTTCTTGTCAATAATGGAAATGATACATTCCATATTAAAGAAAAAGACCACATCATGCAATTAATCCTCGAACATATATCAATTGCTGACGTCATAGAAGTCGATTCACTTGATAATACGACATGAGGACATGGAGGTTTCGGATCTATGGGAGTTTAGCAGTTCGTCAGGTCATCTCACCCATAAAATGGGGGTATTGTCAGGACGCGTTATTTTTCTCTTCATTTTTACAATTTTCTGTTATCTTATCACTCAAGATCTACAACCATCTTATCTTATCCAATTAGATCTTTCGCAATAATCTATGACTCATTCTATCATTGTCATTGGGCCGCTTACCATTTACTTATGACACATGTTCCCACAGACACTTACAAATACTCTCACGTTAACTGTGCAATGCTGTGCATTACTTACTGATCCTTCTCACGCATGCTGTGCATGACATCATGCTATCCCCACTCTAGTGATTCAAATGCCTGCCCTACAGCAACATACATGGTCTGTGCACACAGGCATTTACTATATATACTGTACTTCATAGTGTACTTGTTCTTTAGCTTAGTACTTCTGGGATATCCGCTTCATAGCGAGTTAGTCCTTGAATATACTATCATCCTCATTCCCTCTTCCTCTTCATAAGTCTACTGTGTGACCTCGCTAATAGCGTCGGCCTCACATCCCTCTTATTTCAGAATTGATTGATTGTCTTCATGGAGTGCAGTATTTCACAAAGATGGACATTCATTGGGGCTATAATAATGTCAGGATCAAAGATGGTGATGAATGGAAAGTGGCCTTTGTCACTAACAAAGGCCTATTTGAACCTTTGGTTATGTTCTTTGGTCTTTGCAATAGCCCTGCCACATTCCAAATGATGATGAACCACTTGTTCTGTGGTCTCATCTCATGAGGAGTTGTGGTGGTTTATATGGACAACATCTTGATATTTACAGCAACATTAGACGAACATCGCAGGGTCACACAGGAAGTTCTTCAAATACTCACAGATAATAAACTCTATCTCAAACCAGAAAAATGCAAATTTGAACAAACATCCATCAATTTCCTCAGCCTGAAGATTTCTTTTGACAAAATTGCTATGGATCCAGTCAAGGTACAGGGTATCAAAGACTGGCCAATTCCACAGAACCTTCATGATGTCTGCTCATTTTTGGGCTTCTGCAACTTTTATTGCCGTTTTATTCTTGGGTTTTCTAATATTGCTAAACCCTTGAATGAACTTATGCAGAAGGATGTCAAGTGGCATTGGAACAAAGAACAGCAGTTGGCGTTCACTCATTTATAAGATGCTGTGTGTTCTGAACTGGTTTTGGTATTTCCAGATGAACAGTATCCATTCTGAGTTGAAGTGGATAGTTCTGGTTACACTACTGGTGCAGTTCTTTCACAACTTCAACAGGATAACAAGTGGCACCCTGTTGCCTACCTCAGTAAGGGTTTGTCGCCTGCTGAGCATAACCATGACATATACAACAAGGAGATGTTGGCTGTCATTCATGCACTGGAAGCATGGCATCATTACCTTGAAGGTTCCATTCACCCCATTCAAGTTGTCACTGACCACAAGAACTTGGAATACTTCATGATGGCCCAGAAACTCAACTGTTGTCAAGCTCAGTGGTCCCTTTATTTATCTCACTTCCAAATCAATATGGTTCACAAACCGGGCTCTGCCAATGTTTGCCCTGATCTCCTCTTGAGACATTTGGACGATAAGAAGGGGGTAGAAGATGACAACAAGAATGTCATCTTGGTCAAGCCGGGATTTTTCAAACATAAGATTTCCCTTGCAGCACTCAGCCCTCCTATCTTGAAGAAAATCATGGATGTGCAGAAAGAAGATCACAACTACAAAGTTTGGGACAAGTTGGATGCAGACTTGAGGAAAACTGCAGTATTTGCAAGATGGAGTGAAGATGAAAAGAAGACACTTTTCTATGATGGGAAACTCTATGTCCCAGAAACAATGTACACTGAACTGATGAAGACCTGCCACAATTCACCTCTTGCAGGACATCCAAGTTACAAGAAATCCTTGGAAATGGTTCAATGGCATTTTTGGTTCCCCAATATGGCATCATATGTGGAGAAATTTGTCAAAGGATGCGACTTATGTCAACAGATGAAGACTTTCCCTACAAAACCACAAGGAGAGTTAACACCAAATGAAATTCCTTCACGTCCTTGGCAGATCATTTCTACAGATCTTATCATCAAATTGCCTGAAAGCCAAGGCAATGATTCTATTCTCATGGTCGTGGATCGTTTTACCAAAATGATTCATGCTATCCCAACGACAGAGACGATTACAGCAGAAGGAGTGGCACGCCTTATGAGAGATCATGTTTGGAAACATCATGGTTTTCCAGAAAAGGTATTATCAGATAGAGGACCACAATTTGCATCTCAAGTTATGCACAAATTAAATCATTTATTGGGGATTCAAACAGCTACATCCACAGCTTATCATCCTCAAACTGATGGACAAACAGAGTGGATAAATCAAGAAATCAAACAATATTTCCGCATCTTCATTAACCATCAACAGAATGATTGGGCAAGCTGGTTGCCTATGGCTGAATTCGCATGCAATAATTGAGTTCATTCAGCAACAAAATACTTGCCATTCATGCTGAATTATGGACAAGATCCTCGAATGGGCCATGAACCTCATACGTCTACTAGAATCAATTCAGTGGACAAGTTTATAGCAGGGCTCAAACAAATCAGAGAAGAAGCAGAGGTGTCATTGAAGAAAGCAGTGGATGATATGAAGAAATTCTATGATGAACATTGTGGCAAAACTCCTATCTATGCCATTGGAGATAAAGTTTGGCTTGAATCCACCAATATCGAAACTGGCAGACCAATGAAGAAGTTGGATCACAAATGTCTTGGACCATATGAAGTACTTGAAGTACTTTCAAACAATGCATATCATCTTAAACTTCCCAAGACAATGAAAATTCATCCAATCTTCCATGTCGTCAAACTTTGTCCCTTTATCAAAGATGTCATCATCGAAAGAGAAATTCATCCTCCTCCTCCTCCCATTATAAAGAATGGTGTTGAAGAATATGAAGTCAAAGAAATTCTCAATAGTCATCTTTCTCATGGCAAAGTTCAATATCTGGTCAAATGGAAGGACTGCCCTGCAGAGGAAAATTCTTGGGAACCTGCTTCAGTATTGATGGAAGATGTTCCTGATATGCTCAAGAGGTACCACAAAGAACATCCTCAAGCAATACATTTGGTAGCCATTTATTCCCTTTACCAGATGGAATATTCACCCAAGATGATGGCCCAACGACATTTTGCTTGATGACTTCATGAAGAAATACCTATCTCCACTCCACCAGTTCTTGATGAAGGATATGAGGAAATTCCTTTTGGCATTATTGATGATGAAGATGATTTCACAGATGAAGATGATGATGGAGTTATTACCCCCAAATCTTATGAAGACTTGAAAGAATTACCTAAGTCTTCTTCCATCATTCCTCTTTCTCCATCACTCTTTGCTGGCATTCCTTTTAAGTCTATGGAAGGAGAAGAAGAAGATATCTGCCACACATATTCATCTCCATTCTTCACTCATCAAGACATCTCACCTTAAGAAGGGGGTATTTGTCAGGCCACTATTATTTTCCCTATTTTTCTCTTCATTTTTCTCTATTTTCTTACATCTATATCATCATAGATCTTACAATTGCTCCTGATCTATCAAGGCGATTCCCACAGTCACATACTCTTTCTCTTCATCTTTATTGGCTGATGATGTGTATATCATCCAATCTCCGATTGGCCCATTCTATCTTTAGTTATGACTCCTTTTCTCACACTTACTGTGCATGCTCACCAATCTCTCTCACACCTGCTGTGGAGTATCACCAATCACTCCCACAGTTACTGCAGAGTTT
>QLPN01004259.1:0-12028 GCA_003314395.1 Albatrellus ellisii | reverse complement strand
GTGTAGTACGACCGCCGGTAACGAGAAGTGGGATTAGGAGCACTGCTGAGAATGGACTTGATTGAAAGACTATACAGGGGCAATGACTAGAAATAGGGCAAATGCGGGGAGCAGACGGGATGGGTGGCTGATGCTCGGTAGTGTAGCTGCGTGGTGCTCACGCGATTGAGGGGACCGGACCCCGTCGCCTCTTCACACTAACGTCCATCTTCTGTCTCCTGTCAGGATGCTCAACATAAAAAGACAAAACAGAGGTAAGTTTCCTCGACTTTCCCAGTAAAATGGGCGCTCGCGAATCTCCTATTGCTCCGATCGCCCCGCTGGCTGAATTTTTCTATACTTTTTCTTTTACCGCGGCAATGGACCCGTCATAGGGACACATTGACGAGCCCACCGTTCTTGTCTTTACCACGATGTCAATCTCCTCTATCTTCTGAATTTCTCCTTTTCGTTATCAGCTTTACTCTTTTTCGCGCCATTTTTTTCTTTCATGTCCTCGTCCGTAGCAGCGTCGAGCTCACAGTCGTCTTCTACTGCGCCGACGACGACGCCGACGACGCCGACGAGCACGTCATCGAGCACGACGTCGACGCCGACCACGACCACGACTTCGCCAGGTGCCTCACCCGCTTCCCTTGTTGCCCATTTTTTCTCTCGTTATTTTCGACGGTGCTGCTGTCTTCACTTTGTCTCTATCCTCTGATTTCTTTGTTCGACTGATCTCTTGTTTGTGCAGCGTCTTCCTCGACGCCTACGACTTCTACTCCACCACGGACAACAGCATCGTCTGTGGTCGTCTCCTCACCGACTCCGGTAACTTCGGCCGCCCCTAGCAGCAATCCTCCAGCTCCTACTCCCAGTAGTACCCCACAGCCGTCACCGAGCTCCCAGTCCACATCCTCACCTGTCTCAACCTCGACCCCAACGAGTACAGCCCGTGCCTCTGACACTTCATCTGTCTTCAACAGTGCCACCAGTTCCTCACCAATTTCCACCACCGCGGCAGCTGTCTCGACCGTCATTTTCTCAACTATCGAGTACGTCATGCTGCGTGGTTGCCTGGCTCGAGCACTTATCGTGCTTCAAAACTATGACATCATCGTACAGGAGTACCAATACGAATGGGCAGGTTGTCACTACGACCATTGAGTCGACACAAGTCGTTTCCACGAGCGCTGTGCCCCCCGGTGGGAATAACAACATTGGCGCCATTGTCGGCGGTGTGGTCGGCGGTGTAGGTGGTCTTGCGCTCCTTCTGGCTGCAATCCTGCTCTGCTGGCGTCGCAGACGTCAGAACGACAACTTTGATGGCAATTTTGACCCAGATCGTGTTGTCACACACGGCGGTGCTGTCGACCTCATCGGTGGGGAAGTCACTCCTTACGACTATGCCAGTGGCGCGGGACGTGGAGGGCAGGACGGTATGCGTCAGCACCAAAATAGCGCCACAGCTAGCTTGGGTGGTAATGCCAACGGCGCGAGCGGGAAGGGCCTCATATTGAACCGGAATGCTCAACCGAGCAGTAGCCCGTCCGACCCGTCGATGTACCCGCGGTCTGAGGGCTCTACGTCCGAGTATCCGCCCACGAGCTCCGTGCCGTCAGCGTATGGCCATGGAACGTCTCTGCCCCTGAGACTTGCCAGCGCGCAGTCACTGAAGGAACAAGAGGTGCTTGCATCGCGCAATGGAACGTTTGCGGGTGGCGATTTTGCGGAGGGGAATGGTGGGGGTTCTGGGTTCGTGCAGCATATGGACGGAGGCCGGGTGCCCGACCCACACGAGGTACCACCGAGCTACGACTCGATTTCGCCGGATCAGCGGTGAATGGCGCCCGTCGGCACGCAGTTCTTTATGCTTTACGTTTGATACGACACTGGTGGGCGTTTGTTCTGAACGATGTTTTCGCAGGGTGTTGGTCGGTTCCTGACTCTGTTCTGCGACGTCTATCCAATCTAATGATTTTTATGTCCGCCATACTTTTGAGACGTTTCCTCATTTACAAAGCTGTATCTTAAGTACACGGCTTCTTCCCGCTCCTCGGACTGTGAGGGACTCTTATTGTACCATTAGTTTCCTTGGACGATATTGACATGCGTGTGTGGTGCGTGCTGGGTGTCCGCGTGTTCCGCAGCTACTCCGTGGTTCTTCCCTCTTATCTGCCGGAAGCGTGCTCCATCACGGATGTGATGGGGGGGCGCGCCACACGTTGCATCAGTGATGTGGGCGTGTCGATGCCGCATGCATTGATTGACCCCTCGCACCTGCCTGCATATGCTCTCCATCCTGCGTCTTGTGGCAACTCGCGGTGCCCCCTATCTTCTCGTCCCTGGGGAGCCCGCTATTGCTCGCGGCCTGTCACGGCGTCTGTAGTTCTCCATCTACAGATCCCGCTCTCCACCCCGTGTTTATGATCCCGTCAGACTGCATAGCTATTGTAGATAAGAGGATATTTCATCTAGAGCTTCTGTGATCGAAACCCATTAGGCTGGCTCCAAAGCTCGTACAGATATGAGGTGGAGGAGCCGCGACTTTAAAAAAGAAAGGAAGGGCACTAGGATGTGAAGGCACTGGTGATACATGGACAAAAGCGAATCGACAGCGTCATCAAAGAATGTGTCAAACATGACCGTGTCCAGAATCCGAAAAAGAAAAAGAAAAAACAGATAGTGAACCATAAAACAGATAGTGACAAAGGATCCATGACAAGCTCTACTCGAGCCAAACGCAATAGTTAGAGAAGAAAAAAAAAACAGCTCGCTGCGGCAGCGATATCAAACATTGTGTCATAGGGTTAGATTGTCTTTGCTGGTAGAATAGCCGCTAGGGCGAGCGCATTCACGACGGCGACCCTCGGGGCGAGCGCTCTAGCCAATTGCGAGAAGTCAGTGGTGACGGCTCTCCGCGATCGCGCTCACGCTCTCTATCCGGCTCAGAAGATCGCGGCGTGTCGGGGTTGGTTAGGACCAGGGATGAGGGGAAGTCCAGCGGCTCGAGCTGTGGGATGAACAAGTCCTGGTTGTATGTCATCGAGTCCATCGAGTTGCCGCCGCGCAGCCGTGATGTCAAGAGGCCGCGCGTTGGCGAGGGCGACGACACAAGGGACTGGTCGCGGTAGGTGTCCTGCGACACCGGCGTGCCTGTGAACGTGCGCGGCGGCGGCCACACAGCCTCTTGGAAGATGGAACCAGTGCCAGGAGAGCGGGAGAAATGTGCAGGTTCGGAGCCGGGCCGTTCCGGGGGCTGCTCTGGCGGGGCATCGTTGTCGCCGCTGGTGCTGATTTGCAGACCATGGTATGCCCCGCCTCTGTCTCCGCGCGTTACCATGCCTGAACCACCGCTACGAGGGGATGTGAGGTCGTCCATGTCTTCATCGGTAAGGATAGCCGAGCGCGCGGTTGCCCACGGTTTGAGCGATGCGTAGAGCCGGCGACGAGCGCTGCGCCGAAAGAAGAAGAGGGCGGTCAGGATTATGAGAAATAATACCGTGCCGCCGACGGCGGATCCTGCGATAATGGCCGTTCGGTTCGAGTCTGAATTGGCAGGGGAAGAGCTGAGCTGCGTTACCACTGGTGTGACAATCTAGATCAGAGATAAATATAAGCGGCGTGTTGTAGAGTTGGCGTATTCGGCACATACTGTGGTAGGCGTTCCATTATGTTCGGAGACGAAGGATGTGGTGAACGTGGTGAACGATGCGCTGCTGGGGGAAGATGAAGTGAGGCTTGCAGACGTATCGGAGGCAGTTGTTGACGCAAGGGACGATGTCGGAGTTGAGGTGGGCGTTGATGATGCAGAACTCGTTATCTGGGTCGAGGTTTGGGTGTCTGACGGGGAGGATGAAGTCTTGTCGTGCGTCGAGGAAGAGGCGGTCGAGGGGGACGGGGTAGTTGATGGAGGACTATATTTTGTGTAGATGAGGGAGACTGATTGAGATAGAAAATGATTATACGGACTTTTGGGATGAAGGGGCAGCATCACTGGACGGGGACGGGGACGGGGATGGGCTGGAAGAGACAGAGGCGCTGTGCTGTGACGAGGAATTGGGGGTGAGCGCAACGGCGGGGGAGGAGGCTGGCGTCGGTGATGGGGAGGGAGTGGCAGTAGCGGCGTCGGTGGCGGTGGCGGTGGCGGTAGCGGGGGTCGCTGTTGAGAGCAGCGGTGTGAGGGGCGGGTTGGATTGGCGGGGAATGAGGGGCAGAGAGGGAGCCATGATGGATGTTGGATGTTGGGGTGGCAAGCGAATGGAAGATAATTAATTATATCTTGCACAGACGCGCGCCGACGCGGTGCACAGCCACCGCACGCCCACGTCCTTCTTTCGCCCATCTCATGTTCCCCGACGACAAACGCAGAAAGATAAATCTCGGTGGTACCCCTTCTGCCTCCTCTCATGCCGCAGTCTTGAACCAGGCAAAGGCCCAGCGTTTCGAGCGAGAAAGAATTCGGAAACGACACGAGAGCGCTGTCAGGATTCAAGCATGGTGGAGGGGCATCCGCGCCACCCGCGCTCTCAAGCGCGACCTTCGGGTCTTGTTCGAGCGCGATGTCCTTGGATTGACTGCCCTTCGCTGCCTAGTTCTATTAAGCCCCAATGACCCCCTCTTCGCCCGCTGGTCCCACGCCGTCGTCTGTGCAGGCGAAGGTCCGTCTCCGCGTCCTTTTGTCTGTCCGCTTTCTCACCTCACCTCACCTCTGAGCAGAGCCTCTTCTGCAGCATCTCGTCGGCCCACAGAGCCAGTGTTGGTTCGTATTGCTGCGCAAGACCGCCGTTGTCCTCCTCCAGTCCATCGCCGTCAACCCTCAGTGAGCATGCACCTAGGAACCCGCGTCTTTATCTGCTCATGCCCGTTTCAACCAGGTCTTCCTTCGCCGTGTCCCATCTGCGGGTCCTGTCCATGCTTCTGTCCTCTTCTGTCACCACTCGCGTGCTAGGGCCTCGGGGCTCTGACATCAGTCTGGACTTGTCCAAGTACCTCCTACAGCATGATTATTATCCACATTTAGCCAAGGCGATCACTGGAATCGTACGTCCTTCTTCATGTGCTCTCTACAGTCTTGTTGACCGTACACCACAGCCCATCGAGGACAAAAACGATCCCGCCCTGCCGGTGCTGGTGCCTTTGCTAACCTTTCCACTGCTCAATATTCCCGAGTCCTCGTCAGAACTGTATTCGGAAGCATTCCTTCAGCTTTTACAATATATCTTTTCCATCGAGCTACTTCCCAACCGTCTGCCCCTCTCCTCGCTCTCGTCATTCTCTGCAAGCATCCCCTTCTCTTCTGTATCTGTAATCTCCCCCTCGGTCCAAAGTCTTGTCTCCGCATTATCGATAGAATCAAGAATCAACCTTATCGCCAATTTTGTCCTGTTCATTCCACCGCGCTATCCCAAACTGCCGGCAACGGCGCTCGCCACTTGTCTATATCTCCTGACGGAACTAATGAACGTTCTCCCTACCTACGCATTAGAACCAGCAGCCCGCAGGAACAACAATACGACTCGGAAGCGAGTCTTCCATGACGACTCCGAGTCAGACTCCGAATCAGACAGGCCTCACGTTGTTTCTGTGGACTCTTTTAGTCCCCCTGTTATCCTGCCTCAAGTCGATAACCGGACTCTCAAACGCCTCGACACTCTGACGACCCCATCTCATGTCAACTCGCTGACTGCCGCAGCGCAACATGACCCTTTGACCCGCCCGCCACTCTTTGCATTCTTCCTTGCGCTGTCAACCATTTGGCCAACTCGCGCCGATGCTGTGCTCAGCGCTCTCGTCGTCGCTTCCGGTGGAGGCCTTATACGCGAGCTGTATCGAGGCTTTGTTCGGAGCTCCCCTCTCGGTCAGAACGAGAGCTTCGCTTCGTTGATCAGTACGTCGAGTCGAGTCGAGTTTTCTTTGGTGGTGGACATCCTCACCCGTTCGTTGTCAGATCCGGCCAACTCATCTGCATGGCCGCCACTGCTCCTTTTGGCAGACACCTATTCACAGGCGCTGTTAACGATGGGAGATGACGAGTTCTTCTCCAACTCGGGTCCGAACGCGCCTCGGAACTCACTTTCTCTCGACGAGCTGATTTCCTTTTCACGGCGCCTGTTGAACATCGCGTTTGTGCTCTACTGGGAAGACCCGGCGGTCGTACAATCACGGCGAGTGCCCTCTTTGGCAGGTGTTTCTCTAGAGAGCGCACGTGCAAAGGTTACACGTTGCTTACTCGCTATCCATGCGCGAGAGTATGTGGTACTTTGTTTTCGCACATCTCGTGGAACTTACGCTTCGTTTTGTTCAAGTTCGCGCAAGCCCTTCACGCCGCCAGACCATTGGCTCGTCAAACTACAGATTGACATGTCAACTTTCGTCGAGGCCGCCATGTGTGTATATATAGTTCAGTGTGTGGCATAGTGACGTGTTTACAAGCTATGGCACGCCATAGCCTCGAAGAACAGCAGATATCGCAGCCTGCGGGGGCGCGCCCGCTCTCTAAGCGTCATATCGCGCAGCTCTCACCGCGTCTCGGCGTCCTCAACAACATACCCTTCGCGATCCCGTTCGAGACACGGGTGTCCATCTTCCGCATGTTCATAGCGAACGATCTTACCGCCAGCGGTGTAGGTCCCATCTTTTTCCTGCGCCGTGCCAATGTCACGGTGCGCCGCGGACATATCGCGGAAGATGGGTTCGACAAGCTCAGCGACGCGGACCTCAAGGCCCCCATCGCAATCACCTTTATCGATCAGTTCGGGGAACCCGAGTGCGTAACGGGTCTCACCGCCCCTCTGTCGCGGAGCTGACTAGCCGTTGGTGCAGAGCGGGCATAGACGGCGGCGGGGTTTTCAAAGAGTTTCTGACAGAGTTGTGCAAGGAAGTCTTCGACTCCAACCGTGGTCTGTGGCTCGCGAACAAGAAGAATGAGTTGTACCCCAATCCTCATTCTTACGCGACAGAAGGTCGGTGTTTTTCGTCGTTCGGGTTCCGTTATCGTTGACGTCAGTGTAGCTCATAGCTTGAGTTGGTATCGCTTTGTTGGGCGCATACTAGGCAAGGCCTTATACGATGGAATCCTTGTCGATGTCGTCTTCGCTGACTTCTTTCTGGCCAAGGTAAGTGCCGTCGTTTTTTTTCTTTCTTTCAAACACGCTACCTGCTGACGTGCAACTACTAGTGGCTCGGTAGACAGAGCTTCTTGGACGATCTTGCGTCCCTCGATCCTGATTTGTACCAGGGCCTCATTTTCCTCAAGAATAACCCCGATAAAGCGGAAGATCTGGCGCTGGACTTCACGGTCAACGAAGAAGGTGCGCTTCGTCCTGTCCTAACCCGCACCGTTTCATCATCTGTCGCTGTCATTTCAAGAATTCGGCGTTGCAAAGGTAATCGAGTTGCGGCCAGACGGGAGCGACATTCCCGTGACCCGCGACAATCGGCTAGAGTACATCCATCGTGTTTCGCACTACCATCTCACGACGCAGATCAGGCGGCAGAGTGAGGCTTTCTTCGAAGGTCTGTCAGATATGATCGATAGCAAATGGCTGCGGTGCGCTCCCTGTCCAGACCCACGGCGCGCTGATCCCTAGTTTACGCGTGTGTATAGCATGTTCAACCAGCAAGAGCTGCAGATCCTGCTTGGAGGTATCAACGCCCCTGTTGACCTCGACGATCTGCGCCAGAACACGCTATATGGTGGCCTATACAACGATCATGAGCCAACAATCATTTCTTTCTGGAAGGCTCGTAGTCGGTCTCTTTTGTATTCCGCAGTTGCGCGTACTCAGTTGCGCGTCGTACAGGTTGTCAACACGTTCAATCAAGACCAACGTCGGGCTTTGCTGCGCTTTGTCACGAGCGTGGGCCGGCCGCCACTCCTGTATGTCCCCCACCGGTCTTGAGGGTGCCAGAGACGTCTGACCACGCCCTGTACCTTGCACAGCGGCTTCAAAGAGCTCGTGCCCAAGTTCTGTATACGTGATAGCGGCGGCGACGAGAGTCGTTTGCCGACCTCAAGTACCTGCGTCAATCTGCTCAAGGTAACAACCCCCCCCTGGCTGTCGCGGATTCTCTTCCAGGCTCACTGCCTTTTTGTGTAGCTCCCGCGTTACAGCAACGAAAAGGTATTGCGCGACAAGCTGCTGCAGGCTTTGTACTCGAACGCAGGTTTCAACTTGTCGTGAGATGCAGGTTTCTTTTTTTTTTCATGTGAAAGTAGTTGTATTTGTTTTGGTTTGGGGGTAGACAGCAAATCCTCTGGGGCTTGCCACACTGTTTACGTCAAAATGTGTTTTTTTTAGTAGCTATAGAGTCGGGATGGTCAATATGTTCCCAGATCAGGAGTCGCCGCCCGATGCTGTTTGCACTGATAGAGGTATAAAACCGCTCTGCACAGGCGACCCTCTGTATCGTACGCCACCTGAAACGCCATGGATCTCGCGTCAATCACGGCGTTTCTGAGTACAGCGTCAGGTGTCAGTGTGCCTCGTGATCCCAGACTCTCAGATCTGGCCTGCGTGCCGCGTGCGTTCATCCCTCCCTGGAAATTTGGATGTATGGGTAGCCGGGGTTACAGGGTCACGGGCGGCTATCTGACATGCGGTGTGGAAGAACCATTATAAAACGGTGAGTCCAGGAAAACAAAAAGCAAAAGAATAAAGAACGGGAAACAGGAAACGTAGTCGATGGTGTACTATAAAACGATCAAAACAAAAAACAAAAAACAAGTAGCCGATGGCCATAGGTACACAGGGTCAGTTCGGCTTCATGGATTCCACATTCTTATGCTAGTATACAAGGCTTGGTGTTTCTCGTCTCAGCCTTTAAACACTTATGTCCCGCTCTCGCATCTTCATCCATTGTTGTCGCTCCTGAATTTTGTCTCATCTAGTATTTTGTTCTGTTCAGCGTCTCCGACCGATCTCTCGTCCTTTTTGGTGTTGTCGTGTGCAGTGCAGTTTCACTCGGATGTCTTTCTCATGTATTGTATTGTGATTCTTGTGCACCGCCCTGCGTTCTTCTGTACAAAAGGTCTGTGAGAAGACTAATCTAATTCCGAGTCAGACTTTTCTTAAATAGTGACATCAACGCTACCACGCGATTGTGACCTGAATTGAGATGGGATTATATCCTGGTGCGTTGACCTTGGGGTTAAGCAAAGTCAGCTGCTTGATCGTTCCGATACTGTCTCAGCTGCAGAGCATGCAGGAAACGTGCTTCGTCAATTACAAGAAATGTTGCCTGTTGAGGAACAGAACAAGGTAAGTTACCTAGAGTCTGCTTGTTCACGTGTGCGATGGATCTCATGGCATTCTAGCCCCAGATCATCTTGCTTGCGGGTGCAGGAATGCCACAGAATAGCACAGACTGCAATATGTCGTCCTATCAGGTACGAGATACAGGTGTGCTCCACGTGGCTGCATGCTGAGGTTCTCAATTACCAACAGGAACCCAATTTTTATTATCTGTCTGGATGTACCGTGGCAGGCTCCTATCTCATCTTGACCAAGTCGCCTGGGGAAGATTTACATCTGCAACTCTATATTCAGCCTGAGGACACCACGTCGACTGTACCCTCTCCCACATGCACTTGAGTAGTCAAACAAACCGACATTGGTTCCGTGTCCTATGCGACTCTGCTACTCGACGATCTCAATACAATGATCGACAGGCATAAGGATTCCCAGAATGTCCTTACACACGTATTGCCTAATTCGCCGTTGTTCCCCGAGTTCACGGAAGACCACCTCAAGGCGGCAAGGGACAACACCACCGTAACCATTTTGGATCAGTATCTTCTGCCAGCTATCTACCATACACAGTTGATCGAACTCGAGAACACCGTAAAGAAGCTGATGAATGTGGATGGCCGACGGCGTACGACGCTATGAAGAGGTTAGATGTAGGATTGCAGGGATCAGGAGTGGCACGGCCAGGATCGTTCACCAGAAGAAGGGCCAATCGAGGAAGCGGATGATCCGAGTTCTGAGTCGTTGTAGTGGGTGTGGTAAATTGTGTACACTATAATCATATTCTTAAGCGCGGACCCACGCTCGATGCGGAGAAATTTGACCTCGTCAACGCTCAGCAGCCTCACCAAGTTGGAGCGTTCGTTGAATCAAGGCGTAGAAAAGCCTCAGATCAGATGTTTCAGTTGCCTCGTCACGGTGCCTCGAGTTGATGTCCTATCACGTCCTCTTTAGAGGGTGAGTTCTGCGTTCAGGGAGGGTCACAATTTGTTTGAATACCTTTATTCGTTTGAGGTGACGATCTGTGGCAATGTTGACAACCCAATGTCGTCTATCGTCGCGGGATTGAGCCCATGCAGACACCGCATGATCCCGATGTCGAGAACAATTCAAAGAAAGGCTTTGCGACGAGACGACTGAGGCCCGCATGCACAGCAATGTCGTGGACGACGACCTGATGAAATGCACCACTGCAGAGAGTGCTTGTCATTCCCCAATCACTGTCAGAAACTGGGACTGCGTACCAGTATTTCACTTTATTCTATCCATTTCCCGATTGTTCTGCTCCACTTGCATGTGGTAGTGGAGCTATAAAGGGGCTGTAACCCCCCTTACTATGTATCTTCTTGTTTCATCAGTCATCACCGCAGCAGTCACGATTACTATAAGAAAGACTTACTATACGTTGAGGAGAGGCATCTCAACCTCCTTTGTTATATCTTGTCGCTTGTCGCTTCCTAGCAAATAGCAGTTCTCTTGTGTGTTCGTCTCGGAGGTCCCGGTAACCTCGTGTATATAGGTGTTTGGCTGCTCACGCACGCTAAACCCTAACATTAGGTTGAGATCACACACTCCGACTCGAACCAACCCTGGCTCCCTCCCCACCAACCTCCTTACCCCAAGGGTTCCAGTTTCACTCAAGACGAGACACCTTCGTCTACAGAAACCATCCAATTGAATATCTAGGAAACAATACCTGGAGAGTCACAAACACTCAACAGTATATCAACACCTCAGGCTTTTACAGCCAGGACATTACTGCTCCCTCCGTATGCCTTTACATGTTTGACCCAGTACTCAACACTACCACAGACATCCCACTACTAGAGGGTATTTTGACTACCCCTAGCATGGCCACTGTACCCCTTGACCCTATCCCTTTTTCTGTGCCTTCAGAGCTTTTCCCACAGCCAGAGCCAGTGGCTGAAGATGTTGAGATGACTTCTACTGCCCAAAAACCCCAATTATTAAAAATCAACAAACCTGCAGAATTTGGTGGAAACAAAAAAGGGTTCCAGACCTTTTTCCTTGCATGTACCAAGTATCTTTTAGCTTATGGTGCTGTGCATGTGTCAGAGGTGCAGAAAATCCTATTTGTCATATCATTTATGATGAAAGGGACTGCCCAGGCTTTCAATGACAGGTACACCCTTGCACACCTTACTGGTGTAACCTTTCCCCTCTATACTGACTTTGTCAAAGACCTTAAGGTGGGATTCGAAGATCTGCATAAGGTGTGGCAAGCCTATCTAGCCCTCTGACAGCTCAGACAAGGGGCTCAAACAGTAGAAGAGTATAATTTGACATTTCTATCCCTTGTCCATGAAGCTGCAATTCCTGATGATCATACCAAACTAGATTATTATGAACAAGGGTTGAATTCTGGGCTTGCTGATTGTATCTACAACTCAGAAGTTCCAAAAATGTTAGCAGGATGGATGGAAAGGGTGGTTATTATGGACACCCAGTGGCATGCATGCAGAGATCAGAAAAAGCTTCATCTCCCTTTTTCATCCTTTTCTACTAGCACCTCTTCTCCCCATCAAGACCAAAATGTGATGGATGTTGACAGGTGTTGACAAACCTTTACTCCTCAACTGCAACTACAGAAGCTGAAAGGGAGAAATTGAGGAGAGAGGGTAAATATTTTGCATGTTGGCAAGCTGGTCACATGGCCAATCAATGCCCAACAAAAGCAACAACAAGAGATGTCCTCTTCTACTCCTCCCCTGTTACGAGGCACTTGCTTTGGCACCTCGTAACGCGTTTCTTTTTTCTTTTTCTTTTCTTACTTA